>JAOTRH010000030.1:0-138033 GCA_034768845.1 Heliamphora exappendiculata
TATGCATATATTTTGATTTTATGATTCAAGTGAAATGCTAAAGCGTTTCAGTCTTTCGAATAGGATAAGCTGTAATAATCCTCTTTTATCTCTGATTCAGGTGTCCTGATTGTATCAGGCTTCCCTGATACTATCTAATATATTAAATCAGTCTCGTATTTATCAGAAAATCAACACAAAGCATCCCCGGGAGAGAGAAACCACCGGCCACCGCAGCTACCACCGGCGCCGCCCATGCCACCGCCTCATTCGAGTTTCGTCTTTTACGAGCTTTATACCGTTGGAAAGCTCTCAAAATATAAAATTTTTCTATCAAAAAAACTATTGAAAAATTGCTCCAAAATGGCCAAAAAAACTGCCCGAACCACCAAAAAACGTTGCTGGCCGTAACAGCACTACATCGTTAACTTCCCGAGACTTTTTCAACATCTTTTCGAACTCCGTTTTTGACGTATTTTATACCGATAGAAAGCTATCGAAAAGTACTATTTTTTAATAAAAAAAATTTCTCAAAAATAGGCCAAAAAATTGCCAGAAAAACTGCCTAAAACTGTTGCCGCTGCTCCCTAGCGCCGCCGCTTGGAACTGCCAACTTTCCGAGACCATTCTAGCCTCATCCGAACTCCGTTGTTGATGTTCTTTATATCTTTGAAAAGTTCTTGAAAAGTAATATTTTTTTGTCAAAAAATTGCTCGAAAAAATCCCAAATAACTATCAAAAAGCTGCCTGAAAACTGCTATTGGCGGCCATCAGCGCCACTGCCTTTAACCATCGCTCGTTTGGGCTTTTTCTGGTGCTTTTTTGATATAATCAGCATGTTCTTAAATAATCTAAATAGATATTTTAAAAATAAAAATTAGATATTACATCGATCATATGTCTCGAAGGCTTACATTTGATCTATCACGGTCAACCCCCATAATTAAAAATAATAATAATCATTTACAAACCATTTAATCAAACATGAATTAATAACGATCATAAAATCAGGATTAAAACGCCTACAAAACAAAATTAACAACAGTTCTAAAACTATCTGGCCCCGATAACCAAAAAAAAACAAAACGGCTCTGATACCAATTATTGGAGGCAAGACTATCAAAATCTTTATTTTTGTAAACGATTAACGAAAAAAATTCACTGGACTGACAAACGCCAAAATGGGCTGCAGAAAAAACTTTTGATGACGAACGATCAAAATAAAACTCGTGCATCCGAAATTAATTTAGAAAAATACATTTTTACTAGTCAAATTTTCAACTACGATTTGAATCCGAGTTGAAGTTCCTGTCTAATCTTCTATTGTATTTTCTTATGCGATTCCTGAATGTATAGTGGATTACAATATATCAAGAATGCATACCAACAAAACCTGGACAGCTTTAGTCTTAAAAGATAAGTTATGAAACTGGTTCAGCCTATCCGCATATTTATAGGGCTATAGTAGAGACCTAGTGAGTAATTATAAGTAAGACTTCTAGTGAAATACAGACACGTATCAGCGATTTTAGCAATTAAACAAATCTCATAGCGGTATCTGCAATTATGAAAAACTAGCGGCGGTTTCTGCAATTTTCATAAAACACTGAATTATAGTTCACACAATTAAAGAACTATAATTGCACTCTGACCCATAATCTCAAGACCATCTAGCATTGAGCTCCTGTTATTAAATGCTTACCATTTCTTTCCACGTTAAGATTCTCGATATCTGCCAATTAAATTTAATTATTGACAATTTAATTTAATAGGCAGTTTGATATTTCTTAAGTCCTTCCGCTTAACTTATTTCACCACCGGATAATCAAATTCACCTACAGAATTTGACTCGATCAAAACTTATAGGCTTCCTTGAGGGGGTATCGTCAATCCCGATTTTTCAGAACGTAGAATCCGTCAATAATTAATATTTGTCATATAAATAATACTGTTATCTAACTCACCGAAAATATAAATCCATATAAGATCGCACTCTCTAATGAATTAAAACAATGAATATTAAATATAAGCAAATCAATAATTATTTCAAGATTAAGAAATTAAGCATTATTCATAATAACCTTGGGGTGTGAATTAATGTATATAGTCAGTACAAAATTAATAACCCAAATGTCCCATTCAATACACACAAAGTGTAGTAGTACAGAGAGTTGGAACAAGTAAACGACGCTATTATCTGTTTCCCGTAATCAAGACAGACATACTAAAACTCTATGCTACAGTCGTACCTATCACGACCCATTTTGATATATGGCGTCTATGACCGGCCAGTAAGTCAAAACCCACCCGACGCCTCTTTCTTGATCTTTATTCAGAACTTTTTCGCATTCATAAATAACAAGAGAATTTGGAAATAAATCCTTATAAAAAAATTCATTTACATCTCCCAGTTCTCGTTTCAAAAATCTCCAAAACTTGCTAGTCATGCATGCAAATGATCTCAAGCAGGACGTAACATATTCCAGCAAAACTTCCCTCTTATGCAACACCTGACATGTTAAAAACACGTCAATTAGCAAAACTAGTGTAAGATCATAAATATCTGAATTACTAACAATTTTACTATTTGGGAATGAGTTCTAATAGTCGACCAGCATTTAGTAGGGAGCGACCCTACGATAACATATATTGGACATGATCATTCCTTAGCCATCTGGCCATGGTTCCACCCTTATTACATCATCTCGCTGGTACGCTTAACGTCCCCCA
Organism: Heliamphora exappendiculata; assembly: GCA_034768845.1. Taxonomy (NCBI): domain Eukaryota; kingdom Viridiplantae; phylum Streptophyta; class Magnoliopsida; order Ericales; family Sarraceniaceae; genus Heliamphora; species Heliamphora exappendiculata. The sequence goes on from JAOTRH010000030.1 coordinate 2,710, forward strand.
GCGGCCAGGACGTCGTTCCGACAAATATTTCCACAATTCCATCAATTCCATAATCAATCCGTCAATTCCAATATTTCATACCGAATTTTAATGGGAAACAGAACTTAACTCAGATATCAGATGACTCACCTGGATATAGCAGAGCTAATTACTTAATTTGCTTGACCGTGTAATTCCTAATCTACATGCAATACACACAAATGGAACTATTGTTACTACCTTGTATTTCTATGATTTTCTTTATTTAGATTTTATTTAATATTCTTCTTTAAGACTTATTTATATTTATTTCCTTTAACTTATATTTAGGTTTTCACATAAAAACTCATAAGAATATAATTTTTATTTTCTTAAAATTTCTTTTATAAACTCTATAAATCTTATGATTTCATTAAAAACTATACACTTTTTATTTAATATATTGTAATTACCTTTTATTTTTATATCCAACTCAATTAAAATATTAAGATTATTTTTCTTACTTAAAATATTTAACTCTATAATTTAATAATTTAATTTATTTAAAAAAATCTTTTTATATTAAATTTTGTATAAAATCATATTATCTTATTTAAACTAATTATTAAAGCTACAAATTCGAAAACTGTTTCCTCTTCTTCTTCGTTTCTTTTTTTTTAATAAAGAATAATTCTACATTTTGAACTCACCGGAGTAATTTATGCACGATCAAAACAGTTTATTAGCGGCGTTAGGTTGTCAATAGGGCAATGGACGTTGGTGATAACATGTATGATGATAATCGTATTTTTACAGATAACAATAATTAAATAAAGGTGACAGTAACTGTTTTATTTGCGTTCAGGTTCACCAGAAAAGTATTTCAACGATCAAAATCGTTCACTAGCTGCAGTAAGCCGTCGAAATAGTAGTAAACGTTGTTGATCGAAAAATAATATCATGTACAGTAGTGACCCTGTGTATACAGCTTATGAAAGTAGAAGTTCATTAATGGTGGTCACTGTTATGAATAATTGCAGCGCTTTAAATTGTTCTAAGGTGGTCGCCGGTGGTCCTAAAGGTGGTGAGTGGTGGCACCGGTGGTGTTTGTGGTGGTTGGTGGTGGCTGTGATGGAGAAAAGAGAGAAACAGGATAGATATATATATTACCGAGAGCGAGAGAGAGGGTGGCCGGAGTTGGCAACGGCGGCGAGGGTCGGTGTCGGCGGTACAGTCGTTGGAGGCGGTGTCATGCGACGGTGGTGGTGGGCTCCGGCGGCATCGACGGTGTGTGGCTGAGCGGCGTCGCGCGTGGTGGCGATGGGCTTGGTCGCACGGTTTGGTCTCTGTGTGAGAATTGTAAATATGCATATATGTGATATGTTTTATTTTGTTTGCTCATATATATATATATATATATATATATATATATAATCACCCTTGGCGGCAACAGTATTTATAAATCAGTGAGACATGAGTCAGCCGTTTAAACTGACACGTGGTGACACATGTCAAATTTTTATGGTATTTTGTATCATTTTAAAATTTTTAATGTAGAATTTTATGTTCAGAAAAATTCGTAAAATTTAATAAAAAAATTTAATGTCAATTCGAAAAATTTTTGTATTGTTAAAATTTTAATAACATGTTTTTAAATATAAGTTTTTAATTTTTACGTGTATCAAATTTAACAATTTTATTATAATTTTTTGATTAAATTTTTATTTATAAAGTTTTATCAAGAATTATATTTTAAGAGTATCGGTTAATTATTTTTATTTATTTTTTTGTCGTAATCTGGGTACTGGATTTTATAGTACCGATGGTATATCTATTTTCTATCTAAATTGTGAATATAAAACTTATATTTTACAAGAACCTAAAATTTGATATTCTGTGTGTAAACAGTACTTTACACACCATATAAATACTACACAGAATATCAAATATTCATGTATAACATTAAAAAAATGATACACATACATTACTCATAATGATTCTCATAAAATGAAAATTAATTTTATTAAAAAAAATTAAATACTAAAAACATGATTTTCAGTATATCAACCTGAACAGCCTTATCATCTTCCTTGGCCACGAGACAAAGATTTGCAACTTCAACTTCTTTTTTTTCATCATCGGAGCTATTGTCATCACTTTCACCCCAAGCTGCCAGCATTGCTTTCTTGAAGCATTTCTTGAAGTGTTTGAGTTGAGGACATTCGGCTTTCATATGTCCAAGTTTCTTGCATTCGTAGCGTATGATTTCTTCTTTCTTGTGATCATTTTTGAACTTGCTAGACTCATTTTTGAACTTGTTGAATTCTCCTCTGTGTCCATATTTTTTGAAGAATTTCCTTCCTCCTTGTTTCTTATTTCTAAGAAATCTTTTAAACTTTCTTGTGATGAGTGTCGTGTCTTCATTTTCATCACCGGAGGAGTCTTCATCAGATTCTTCATCAAGGGTGGTTGATTTGAATGCAATTTTCTTTTTCTTCTTATTGTCATCTTCATCATTTATCTTGATATTCATCTCATGAGTCATGAGAGATCTAAGGAGCTCCTCCAAGCTAAGAGTGTTGAGATCATTGGCTTCTTGAATGGCGATGACTTTTGCTTCCTAACTCTTTGGCATACACCTAAGAATCTTTTCTATCATCTCTACATTAGAGCAGATCTTTCCAAGAGATTTTAATCCATTTATAATGTTAATAAGTCGAGTAAATAATTCAGAGATAGTTTCATCATCCTTCATTTTAAACAATTCATAGTTATGAACTAACATGCTTATCTTGGATTTCTTTACTTGGTTAGTTCCCTCATGGGTAATCTTAAGTCTATTCCAAGTTTCTTTGGCGGTGTCTTAAGTTGAGACCCTATTGAACTCGTTAGGATCAAGAGAGCAATACAAGAGATTCATAGTCTTAGTATTCTTTTGAATCTCTCTTTTGTCACCTTTGGTCCATTCACTTTCAGGTTTAGGGACGATTGCTCCTTCTACGGTCTTAGTAGGTGATTTTAGTCCGTTTATTATTACACTCCATAGGTCGTAGTCTATGGCTTGAATATAGATTTTTTTTTGTCTTCCAATAATTGTAGTTTGTTCCATTGAACAAATGAGGTATATTGGTGGACTGACCCTTAAATTGAATAGGTCCAATACTAGTAGTTGTCATGAAAACTCTTAGATGGTTAAATAAAAAACAAGAGTCCAAGCTCTGATACCAATTGTTAGTCTAGGCAATCCAAGAGGAGGTGAATTGGGTCTAAAAAGAATAATAACACTTTTAAAAATCTTTTCAAAAATCTTTTAATATCTCAAACAAATATAACAAGAAATAAAGCAATGAAAATATTAAAGAAGTAAGGGAGAGAGAAATAGAACCCGACACAAAAATTTATAATAGTTCGGCTTCTTCCAAGTCTACATCCAATTCTCAAGACTCCCTTGAGAATATCTACTAGGATAGAAATGTTTATGGGCACATTTAAAAGCCTTACAATAGCCTCAAGATGATCTTATGAAAACAATTCATATTTTTTTCTAATCACTTTTGAGTTCTTCTTTGAAGAGTATCGCTCACTTACTCAAAGGATTAATGGTGGCTCACTCTTAAATACAATAGATGAAGTATTCAATGAGATTCTTACTCACTCTCTTTACAAAATGATTAGAAATAAATGAGAAGTAAAGATATGAAAGATCAAGAGCTAGAGTTAATGAGCAACAAATGAAAGCTTGAGAATTTGATCTTTGATTTAAGTAATAGAATAGTAGATTTGAAGCTCCAATGCTTTAAATGTCTGAAAAGTAACTCCTTATATAGCCTTTTGAGGATCTATGACCGTTGGAGGTAGGTAGAAGCATTAAATGCAAAAAATTCAACCATTGAACCTGACGCCAGATTTGAAATTTTGTTGCAGGTGTCGACTCAAATCTATTTTGGCTCGACATAAATCTTCTAGGGCTTGGTTCTTCAAGTGAATGAGTCGACTCATTTCTTCATTGGTGTCGACACTAATTTATGTGTCCTTCTCACCCACACAACGGTGTCGACTCAAAATCATTTTGTGTTGACTCGTTTAATACTTAAGCTTTTCAAGAGAACCTCTTTGTGTCGACACATATTGTATTTTGTGTTGACTCATAAATTTGTAGGAAGACTCAGTTCTTTTGTGTCAACTCATGTTGTCTTTTGTGTCCACTCAAAAATTTGCAGGAAGTCACGGTTGTTTTCTATCGACTCAACTTCACTTTGGTGTCAACTCAAAATTCCCGAATGACTTTAGTGAGTCCCAAAAAGTTATTTGGTGTCGACTCAAATTTCTGTTTGTGTCAACTCATTTTGTTGCAGAAAGTCTCAGTTCTTTTGTGTCGACCCAAAAGTTTTGTTGTGTCGACTCATCTTGAAGTACCTAAAAACATCTTAGGCAAACATGTTAAGGTGTCGACTCATTTTCTCAAAGATGTTAACACATTTAAAGGTTTCAAGCATTCTTTACCTTAAGGTGTCGACTCAAATATCAATTTGGGTCGTCACAAAATATTCTTCTTTAAGAATATTGAAGTGTTAACTTACTTGAGAAAAGAGTCAGTTCAATATGACTAAAGATGTCAACCCATTTGTCATTTTGTGTCAACACTTTTTAAAAAAAAATATTAAACATTATCTTTTTAAATCAATTTTACTTAGAAAATGAATTATACAAAATCATAAAAATCTAATTAATTAAAAAAACCCTTGGGCTAACACAACCAACCTTTGCACATTTCATAAGAAATGTAGGAGACATGCTAAACTAAAACATATCCAAAATAGGGTATGTTTTGACTTGATTTGATGCCCCAAAACACCTTACCAACAGAAACACAATTATTGTCAAATATGCCTAAAAGTGCTTAACCATTTTCTCTTAAATGAAATTAATGACCTAATTTTATTAGGATCTGACCTTAGTGTTAAATATAAAGTTGTAAAAAATATTTTTATCTAAGTGGTATCCAAAAGCTAGAATATAACTCAAAGTCTAGGTATCCCAAAACACTATTGTTCTTTTTAAATTGACACTTGAATGTGACCCTTTAATTGTTGGGTGTATGATTGAATAAGTCTTTGTTGTGGGACTTGAAGTATATGTTTTAATTATTTTAAATTAGATAATTAATATTTTTAAGTGATTATATAATTATTAGAATCCATGCTATAAAATTTGAACCCAAGTCTTGAGAATTATAACATTTGCTTTATACACATGTATTTAGTGCATTATGATTGATGTCGTACCATGTAGCCCTCGATATATTAGAACGTTTTGACTTGAGCACTGGCATTTTGCATTCATGAGCATGTTGGAGTCTATCTTTTATGTACCATTGTGCGTTGAGAGTTTTGGAGTCATTGTTTTCTGTGATTCTAAGTCCAAGACAACTATGGTTGCTAGTTGTTATTGTTTAGAATGTATTCTTTGTGAACACCCTGGGTGTGTTTCCGATGAATGAAATTGGATTTTGATGGAATTTGTGTTAATGATATTGTTGGGCACCATGGGTTCGTTGCTGGCATGCTATTATTGGTAATCTGAACTTTAAAGTTGACATTGGTGCGAAGGCAACATGCTTCTTAAGATGGGAGCTTATGGACCTAACCCAAGTTGGCCCCTGACCCCACGTCGTTGCAAATTTAGTAGTAAAACAGTTGCGTCATGTAGCCGGGCGAAGGATTTACTATTCGCAATGAGAAGTAGTGATGACTTTAGTGTGCAACTTATCCATAAAGTCTGTTCATTAGAATTTTTGGGGTAGAGTTCACATGATCAGTTGTACAGTTAAAAGTTGGGCCGTGGGCACATGCATCTCATGCATTGCATTGCACTCCTCGTATATAAATTCTATACTTAGTTGTTCTCCAAAAATATTATGCTTAAATCTTTACAACTGTGGATTTTGGTGGATTACTTGTGGGTTTAATTGGGTAGGATTTAAGGTTTACTTCTGAGTTTCGGCTGACAGCGTTTACGCCACAGGTGAAGGGCAAGAATTACAAGAAGAGGAGTATCACGAAGAGCCTAAGTATCTGGAAGAAGAATGGTACGATGAGCAACAGGGATTTGAAATCGATAATGGATTTTATCTTTTAGTTCTTCTTTTGTCTCTAAGCTTTTGATTCAAGATATTATGTTTTGTACTAGTGGATAACTGTAATAATTATACTTACTTTAATGGTTTTCCAAGCACTTGAACATTAATTATGCAATTAAGTACTCTATTTACCTATAATGCATCGGTAGAATAACCCTAATTAAATATCTAATTAAATATATATCAATATATGTCATTAACGTTCCCGGGAATTCAAGGCGTTACATTATCTATCGGTACCTGGTATGTAGATACGAGAGCTACAAATCATGTCTGTAATTCTTTGCAGAGGTTTCAAGAAACGAGATAGCTTAGTGATGGGAGAAATACTTACACATGGGGTAATAATACATGGGTGACAGCAGTTGCAGTGGGAGATGTCACTATCAATTTTAGTATAAGTAGGATTTTAATTTTAAAATATTGTCTCCCATCATAAATCAGGATAAAATTCTATAACTGATTTACACGTATTTAAAAGATTTTATTTTCCTTTTCTATCGTATTTGAAGTTTGAATTTGAGAAATCTAAACCCTAACAATCTAAACCCTCACCGCTGCCTCTATATTTCTTATTTCCTACCATAACAGCACCGTCTCTCTCTCTCTCTCTCTCTCTCTCTCTCTCTCTCTCTTCTTACAAAATTGAAGCTTCGCCAGCCACTCATCGCCGCCATCGCCCCTACCAACACGAGCCACCTCCATTATGGCTAGATCTCGTTGCGACCGCAATAGCCAGATCTCGCCGTCGTCGTTTCTCGCTGCCGCCTCCACCCAAACCTGTACGACCTTCATGTCTTTCCTTCTCCACTATCACTGTCTACCCCTCTGCCGGTGCCACCCAAACATCTATCGATTTCATCCACATCCTCTTTGCGTGCAAATAGTTTATAGAAAGAGCAATGCATCGTCCTCCCTTGCCGTTGTCCTCTATCATAGACTTCCAACTGGTATATGTATCAGTTGTGTTTCAAGTTTGAATTTGAGAAATCTAAACCTAGCAATCTAAACCCTTGTCGCCGCCTCTATATTTCTCATTTTCTACCATAGCAGCACCGTCTCCTCTCTCTCTCTCTCCATACCTATAAAATTGAAGCTTCCCCAGCCACTCACCGCTACCATCGCCCCTCGTCATGGTTAGATCTCGCACGCAACTGCCATGGCCAGATCTCGGTGCCGTCGCCCCTCGCCACCACCCCTCGCCGCTACTTCCACCTCCACCCAAACCTCTGCCGCCTCATGTCTTTCCTTCTCCACCATCACCATCTGCTCCTCTGCCGGCGCCACCCTAATATCTGTCGGTTTCATCCCCACCTCCTTGCTTGCGAACAATTTACGGAGAGAGCAAGGCGTCATCTTTCCTCGTTGTCGTCTTCCATCGCAGACTTTCAACGGATACAAGTATCAGTTGTGTTCTTGATGCAAGATTAGGAAAAAATACAAAGCAGATTATAAACTGATACATCTATAAGTTATATTTGTATTGTAGTGATCAGAAAAAAATTCAATCAAGAGTGCTAAGTGATACATGTATCAGTTGTATCTGTATTGCTATGACAACAAAAAATGGAAAGCATAGTGCCAACTGATTGTATCAGTTATGTTTGTACTGCATTAATACTGAAAATGATACATGTATCGGTTATTTTAATCGATACTCTACAATGACGACGATGGAAGATAAAAACGGCGACGGAGTCAGGGTTGTAGAAATTGGGGTGCGAGAATTTGGGAGAGATTTTTGGAGTGAGATTTTTTATTTATGTTTAAGAAGGAATTGATCAATGTAATCTTTTAAAAATTTAGTTTAAAAGTATTTTCAATAAACATAATATTACGAGATTAATTTTATTAAAAAAATTAAATATGATCAATCCTTAAATATAGACTGAAATTTCAAATTTTAATAAAATTTCTCTAAAGTATTTTTTTAACTTAATGACAAAGTAGTAATTTGTAAAAAGTTAATGATACTAATCTGATCAAACAAAATTTCAAGTGACATCAGTCGATTTTACCCTCATAAATACCACTGAAATTTTTTAATGTTGAAGCACTATAAGAAAATACTTTTGCCGACCATTTTTGCCGACTAAATGCAATTTGGTCAGTGAAGGTATGACTTTCTGCGACCAAATACAGTTTGTATTTGGTCGGCAAAAGTGTAGTGTTTTAGCGACCAAATACAAATTGGTCGGCGAAACTACTGTTTTATGCGACCAAGTCCAGTTGGTCGGCAAACGTCTAGTATTTCCCTTACCAAACGTCTATTGGTCGGTAAAAGTATATAATTTTTCGCGACAACATTGAATTTAGTTGGTGAAAATACATTTTCCAACTAACTACAATTTGGTTGGCAAAAGTCTATAGTGTTCCCGATCAAACTAATTTTAGTCGGCAAAAGTATAATCTTTTGAGCTTAGATTTTCATTTAGCAGGACGTTTGGTACCAAAATATTATTTGAGAAAACTTATAAAAATTGGCAAAAATTATCTATGTTATTATTAATTTGGCAAAAATTACTTGTATAAAAACCACATCGTTTTGATTCCTAATTATTTATATTATTATTAATTTTTTTATTTTTATTTCTCAAAATCAATAAATTTTTTGTTTCAAAAACTATCTTCATAATTATTTAGATTTTAATTTTAAAACTTAAAAAATTTATGAGATTAATTATATAACAATAAAAAATACTTAAAAATAGTAATAAAAAATAAAAAAATCTTATCTTGTACTATTATTATGTATATTTTACGATTAAATATGTATCTATATAATAAAATAAGGCTAATTTTGTCAAAACATACTCTTTCACATATCCATATATATCCATTCATTTATATAAATTGCCAGTTACTCAAATCATCTCACCACTTTTGTCCTTGAGTGAATACCAAATTTGCCCTTAGAAAAGCCAAAAACGTCGACGTTTTCGGCTACAAATCTGCCCCACTCACTCGCCCTAACACAGCTCAATTAGTGACCTTACATCATTCCCTCACCTCCTCACTCGGAAACCCTCGCTTCTATTATCTCTTCCATCTTCGTTCTGTATTCTCCTCCGCCACCAACCTTTGCACCTCTCAACAAACCCCCGAAATTGTAGCTACACCATCGCCACCACCCCAAGACCCTTCGTCCCCAATCTCCAACCCTAACCCTAGAACCTGAACGCCTTTCAAGAAGCAATTCGGGTCATGGATTGACGAGCTCAAACCCTGCTTCACTCCCTCCGACGTCGACCAAGCCCTGCGCTCCCAATCCGACCCGGATCTCACCCTCGACATCTTCCGGTGGACGGCCCAGCACCGCCGTTGCAAGCACGACCACGTCACCTACCTCACCACGCCTTGTCGTCGATTTTCCGTCTCTCTCGCCGATTGAACAACGAAATCACCGTAGATGCTGAGCCTTCTCTTCGTCCGATCTCCCTCACCGCCGCTGCAATCTCTATCACTCGCCTCTCACCACCGTTCTGATCTCTCTCTCTCTCTTTCTCTCTACGATGCTCACTGCCGCACGCCGGCTCTCATCGCAAAGGTCACTCTGTGCTTGCCCTAACCCTCTCCTCTGCTCCATTGCCCCATAAATTGATTTTTCCCTAACTCTTTTCTCAGGCCAGGTCTAGCTGTGAATCGAGCTCCTTTCGTGTACGTATGGAGACGAACTAAGGCAAATCGTTAGAAAGCATTGTTGAGTTGCGAGATCTGCCATTGGTATGTATATTTTGTATACATATATATAAGCATGTATTTTTGGCTGCTCACTGAATTTGCATCTTTCCTGTTGTGATATGGGACTCAGATTTGTGAGATTTGTCAACACACCCGAGTTTCTTGAGAGATCTGTTTCCATAGAGAGAGAGATCGAACAGATTGAGAATTCGATTCAATCCAATGAACAGGCCGCTGTCACAACAGAGGCAGAAGGTATAGATGATGAGTTGCTTTTAATAATTTTTCAAAATTTGATTTTGACTTCATTGGATCTCAGATTCAATTCAATTAGTTAATTACGAAACTTTTATTGGGCATTATATTTTGGTATTTTGTGTCCCTAGTTAATTACAATCGTTTAATGTTATTTGACTTTTCTTGATCGGTATGGAGTGAATATACTTGTCACTCAATTGATATGATCCAAGTGCACTAGAGTAGGATAGACTAAAGATGTGAAATGTAGTACAGTACAGCTAATGTTTTGTTTGCTTTGGAAAGCAGCAGTTGAAAAATTTCAAGGCATTTTATAGCGGATTTTATAGTGATCTTTTTCTAAAGCAGGCTGATTCTGTTTTACAGAAAACAAGATTGTTAACACCTTTAAGCATTTTTGGTGAAAGAAAATGGAGAATGGCTTTTCATGTCTGCAACTTTGGGTGGATATCTGTCATGGTGGAATCTGTACATGATAGGCAACAGCTAATAAGATAATAGCCAGTTGAGAAAATCATGACGGAAGCGTAACAAAATGCTAAGGGTCTGTGCTCATAAGTCATAAATACAGTAGGTAATTAGATTCCCAGGCCAATCTTGGACCTGCAAATTAGGCCTTCTAGCTGATAAGCGCCTAGTTTGTGTTGATATTAAGCGAACAATGGATACGCCCATTTTTGCCTAATATACGACTGTCCGGTAGGTAGAAACCAATACAATCATCAATTTCCCATGAGTTTGAAATTAAGAAACTGCAGTGTAAATGGAGTATCGGCTAAAACAACAAAAAGACACCCCCGTGGAGGGCAAGAAATGTCTGTTGAGCATGCATATCATTGCACGGGGGAGATAAGTCACAGTTTATAATATATTGTGCAACAGCTAGATGACATATATAAAAGCCAACAGACATCCAAATCATATATCTTTTTGGGAGAATGGACAAAATGAAAAGGAGGAGAAAATCCATATGCAACGCCCACATATTTAAGAGCTCATAGTTGGGCACAAAACTAAAATTGTCCTACATTTTCTTGGTGAACTACTGACGAGTATGTAGTGAGTTATGACAGTTTTAATGAGGTTAACTTTATACAGAAAATATTAAATAACAAATTGCACTCTCATTATGGACTTTGTTCTGTTTGTATTAGTGCACCATCTTCAAAAGCTTTATGGAGTAAAATGTTTTTGTGCTTTTTGCATTGCTGTGTGTGTGTGGATGCTTTATCATCTTAAATTTTGTAGTGTCTCATGAGTTAGCTTTGAATTATAAGTTTTGGTTCTTAAGCTTGGATTTATTCACTAAAACATCCATTCTACAAGGCAGCATCAACCATATAAAAATCAAAACTATTTGAGCCTATTACTCTTTATAAAACAATTAAGCAAATTTTCAAATGCTAAATGATATGAACAAGTTTCAAAACCTATGGAAACACACAAGCTCACCTATAGCACTTTTTTTCATTTGACAACTAAGTGCACCCTAACTGATTTATACAATGTACAGAGGGAGAATCACAGGGCATTAAATAATCTTATGTTAATGGTTATCAATGATTGAATGTCATTGCAAATTATAGTTTACCAATGTCTCATGAGTTAGCTTTGAATTATTGCTTTATCATGTTAGAATGATCCTCGCAATACATTGTTCCAGTATTTAGCTATTTTTTTTCCTTCCAGAGAGATTGATCTTTAATTACACTAGATAAGAACTTGCTTTTTGCTTTTTGCATTGCTTAAGCTTGGGATATCTATTCCTCATTGAGATTCTATTATCCTCTTGTTGAAGGTTCTCACGAAACTGCTTAAATATCTAATGAATATGTTTATTATCCGTCCATTCTTTGGATGAAATTTGGCTAAGGTACACTTCATCTGATATGTTGAGAATGATGAAATTGTCTTGGATGAATGTATTTATGATGAGTATGTAATGAAATTCATGTATGGTTTATTACTGTATGGTTTAATACCGTATGGTTTAAAAGATGCCAAATTTCAACTAGAAGATGGAGACCTGACTGGGAGAAATTTGGGTTCATGAATAATATGGTTTGCTATAATTTAGTTTTTTTTTATGGTTCTATTCGATGTCTATAGGACGTTCTCTTGTACACTCTTCATTGCATTATTTTCAATAATATGGTTTGCTAGAATTTAGTTTTTTTTTTATGGTTCTATTTGAGTTCTATTTGATGTTTATAGGATGCTCTATTGCACTCTTCATTATATTATTTTCAATAATATGGTTTGCTATAATTTAGTTTTATTTTTTTTATGGTTCTATTTGATGTTTATAGGATGCTCTCTTGCACACTCTTCATTGTATTATTTTCAATAATACAGTTTGTTATAATTTAGTTTTATTTTTTTATGGTTCTATTTGATGTCTATATGAGGAAGATTCAGCTGTGGAGAATAAAGAGACGGTTGGTTCAGATGGATTAATGGATGTATTTTTGTTCAATCTTCTAATACAATTCTTGGAATTGATGAGGCTCTAAGCTTTGTTTAGATTATTTTGTTTTTGTAGCTTTGTAATTTTTGTTTGAAAGAAGCATTTCGATTATTTATGTAAAGATTTTAAGGTTCAATATAACCCATGAGATTTGTTTTATGAGTAAATGTAGTATGAACCTCCAAAGGCATATTTGGAAGAACAAAGGAAATTATATGTATGAATGTAAAAATTAAAAGTTATAGATTATATATATATATATATATATATATATATATAAGAAGTGAAAAAAATTATTATAATAACAAATATTTGTAAAAATATAATTTTTGCCGACCATTTGGTAGGCAATTTCTTTTAAACAAGAAAAATTTTTGCCGACTAAAGGTTTGTCGCAAAAAAACAACTTTCACTGACCAAATGTTTTAGTCGCTAAAGATTTCAAGTTTTTAAAAATTTTAGCCAACTAAATTTATTGGTCGCCAATCAACACTTTTGCTTACCAAAATTCTTTGGCGACGGAATTTATTTGTCGGAGAAGGTATTTATTGCTGACTAAAATTTTGAAAAGTTAGACTTTTGCCGACCAACAAAAAATTGGTTGTTGAAAGTCTTTCCAGACAGTTTTTTGGCGACTAAATAATGACATTTGCCGACCAAAATTGTGGTTGCCAAAAGTATTTTTTCTTGTAGTGAAGCTTAACAAAGGAGGAGGGAAAAGAGAGAGGCAAATAGAACGGCCAAGAAAGTGACGGAAAATCTTTGGGAGAAGTTTTCTCGGGGAAAATAAAGGGTGACAATCAAGAAGTTGTTCTTGGGTACAACGTAGCCAACAATCTTGGTTTCGTGTGAGCTTCTTTGGCTTCATTTTACTACTCCGTTGGCCTTCACTGTAATTATGTTTTGATTACTATTGTTTTATTTTTTTGTTTTTATTTATGCCATTTGCTCCGTGTTTCTAACTTGAATGTGGGTTCGGATTTCTATTTAAACGGTGTTTCTCTTTCTGATTTGGTCGTCAAAACCTATTTGGACTTGCGATATATCGAACTAGATCATAAAATGTATGTAATGTTTGTAGTGCTGAAACAAGTTATAGAATCATTGGTGACAACTTAACATTCAATTGCCTTTCTCATCTAAATCAGGGGTTATTACTTTCTGTTTTGCTTTTTTTGTTTTGTTTTGTTTTCCCTTATTAGGTATTTGATATGCGGTTCTTCTGTTAGAATGCGAAATTTGTAGAGTAATATGATGTTCTAACAGATAAAGTTTCCCAGCAATGATTCTTTACACTTTTACAGAGATCCATTGTTTTGTTTGTTTGGAGCTATTGAAATCAACGTTATATTTGGTGCGCATTAACGATTTAAGAGACCCATTTGTCTTTGAATAATATTTTCCAACAAAGCTCTACATTTTCATTTTTGGATTCCAATTTAATGGGATAGAACTTTTTGGGTGTCATCAACTTTAATTTGGCTGTTTTTTGATTTGTAGGATTGATTGGAACCATGAATGCGAAACCCAAGAGGAGAACCATAGCAGAGAATGGAGATGTTGGTGAGGATTTAGTCCTTGCAACATTGATTGGGAATGGCGAGGATTTGGGGCCTATGGTCAAGCATGCTTTTGAGATGGGGAGACCTGAAGCCCTCCTTCACCGACTTAAGATTGTTGTCAAGAAGAAGGAAGTTGAAATTGAGGATCTTTGTAAGCTCCATTATGAGGAATTTATTCTTGCAGTTGATGAGCTCCGCGGTGTCCTGGTTGATGCTGAAGAGCTAAAAAGTGAACTTTCAAGCGATAATTTCAGGTTACAAGAGGTTGGGAGTGCTCTTCTTCTCAAACTTGAGCATCTCCTGGAATCTTATTCAATCAAGAAGAATGTTACTGAAGCGACTCAAATGTCGAGAAACTGTGTTCAAGCATTGGACCTGTGTGTGAAGTGTAACAGTCACATTTCTGAAGGCCGATTTTACCCTGCTCTGAAAACTATTGATCTGATTGAGAAAAATTATTTGCAGGATATTCCTGTCAAGTCACTCAGGATGCTTATAGAGAAGAGAATACCAGTAATAAAATCACACATTGAGAAAAAGGTCACCAGCCAAGTTAATGAATGGCTAGTTCACATAAGGAGCATTGCGAAGGATATTGGACAAACGGCGATAGGATATGCTGCGTCAGCGCGCCAGAGGGATGAGGATATGCTTGCTCGACAGAGGAAAGCCGAGGAACAGAGCTGTTCAGAGTTTGGAGATTTTACATACAGTTTAGATGTTGAAGAAATCGATGAAGAGTCTATTCTGAAGTTTGATCTTACACCCCTTTATCGGGCATATCACATTCACACTTGCCTAGGACTCAAAGAGCAGTTTCGTGATTACTATTACAAGAATCGATTATTGCAGCTAAGTTCAGACTTGCAAATATCTTCTGCACAACCATTTCTTGAATCCCATCAGGCCTTTTTAGCTCAAATTGCAGGATACTTTATAGTGGAGGATAGAGTGTTAAGGACTGCTGGTGGGCTATTGTTGTCTACTCAGGTTGAGACGATGTGGGAAACAGCTGTGACTAAAGTGATGTCAGTATTGAACGAGCAATTTTCTCATATGGATACCGCAAGCCATATTCTCTTGGTCAAGGATTATGTGACTCTTCTTGGAACAACTCTAAGACAATATGGTTACGGAGTGGGCCCAATTCTTGAGATTCTCAACAGCAGCCGGGAAAAATACCATGAGCTCCTTTTGGCAGAGTGTCGGGAACAAATCACTGATGTCCTTACCAATGATACATGTGAGCAAATGGTAATGAAAAAGGAGACAGACTACCAAACAAATGTCCTGATGTTCCATCTTCAAAACTCCGATCTTATGCCAGCTTTTCCATACATTGCACCGTTCTCTTCCATGGTACCTGATTGCTGCCGAATTGTTAGATCATTCATAAAGGACTCAGTCAATTACTTGTCTTATGGCGGCCAAATGAATTTTTTCAATTTTGTGAAGAAGTATTTGGACAAGCTCTTGATAGATGTATTGAATGAAGTTATACTTAATACAATTTACAGTGGTGCCACTGGTGTCTCTCAAGCAATGCAGATTGCTGCAAACATAGCTGTTCTTGAAAGAGCTTGTGATTTTTTTCTACAACATGGAGCCCAGCAATGTGGGATCCCGATCCGATCAGTTGAAAGGCCCCAGGTTAGTCTAACAGCGAAGGTGGTCCTTAAGACATCAAGAGATGCAGCTTACCTTGCTCTGCTAAATTTGGTGAACTCCAAATTAGACGAGTTTATGGGACTTACAGAAAATGTGAATTGGACTCCAGATGATATGCCGCAAGGTGCACATGAGTACATAAAAGAGGTGGTTATTTACCTTGACACTGTTATGTCCACTGCTCAGCAAATTCTACCTCGGGATGCTTTGTATAAGGTCGGGAGTGGAGCTCTGGAGCATATTTCCAACTCTATTGTGGCAGCTTTTCTCAGCGATAGTGTGAAGAGGTTTAATGCTAATGCAGTTGTTGGTATGAACAATGATCTGAAGGCATTAGAATCTTTTGCAGATGATAGCTTTAACAGTGCTGGATTGAGTGGGATATACAAAGAAGGTAGTTTTCATGGTTGCTTGATTGAAGCAAGGCAATTGATAAACCTTCTGTCCAGCAGTCAGCCTGAGAACTTCATGAATCCTGTTATAAGGGAGAAAAATTACAATGCGTTGGACTACAAGAAGGTGGCTACTATCTGTGAGAAGTTCAAGGATTCTCCTGACGGGCTCTTTGGAAGCCTTTCAAGCAGAAATACAAAACAAAGTTCTCGCAAGAAGTCAATGGATGTCTTAAAAAGAAGACTGAGGGATTTCAATTAAGGAAGGCCACAGATCCATTGCATTAGAAGTAACTGAATTTTTTTTTTGAATTATTATTATCATCTGGGTAATATGCATTTGTTAATATTACTGCTGAAACAATTTTCGGAAATAAGGTTTTTTTTGAATGTTGCATCCTTTGCTCATCAAAATTGTAACTGTTGCATTTTAAAACTTGTTTTTATAGAGCTATTTGAGTTAGTACCGAAATGTCTAGCAAAAGAAGCACTTGTGGCAGTTTTACTCCTTGAACTTTCTTCCACAGAGGGGGGGGGGGGGAGTGAGAGATAAGTTTCCAGTGGATATTGAACTTTGAGTACTTAAAGCTATAGTTACACATTTGTGCTACATCTTATGTTCACTTATTTGGTTGCCCTCCAGTCCAATATGCCTAAAGATTCTGTCTATGTTCCAGTGTTTACTTAATCACTCAAACTGTCACTATTGTAGCAAAGAGTTGTGGTTTGGTTTTGGGATCTTTTATTAGTTGAGCAAAAACACCACACCACAATCTGCAATTTTTGGGCTGTTTTACCCCAGAGGCAAGTAGTTTCTGCTACAACCTGCATTATGTATTCTTTCATTATTTAGATTTTGGGCAATCACATCTACAGTCAAATCTGAAGGTATCATTCCACATTTGTAACTTACCAATTAGTCTACTATTTAATGCATCGTGATTCTAGTATCATATGTATACACATCGATAACCAAAAATGACTTTTCATGTTTGGAACACATCTCAAATGGTAATCTGCGAGTTAACCTTTTGTTCCTCAGCACTAGTTGTAGATTTGTGTTACTTGATTGAGAATAAGGGTCAATGACATTTGTGGAACTTCTGAGAATATTAGTTTGAAAAATACCGTCTCTGTTTCACTTTAAGTGTCTAAGGGTTCAATTGGACTAAACACCTTGCAGCTTTTGATTAGGAATTGTATTTCTATGAGATACATTTCCCTCTAGAGTGTGTTTTTGTGCGTGCGTGTGCCTATAAATACATATGCCTATAGCTTTTGGTTAGATATTAAGCAAACTGAACTTTAGCAAATGTGATAGCTACTGAGAAACCTTTTTGATAGAGAATCTTTCTATTTCTGTCACTGTGCAGCAGATGTTTCCGGATAAAAGTTGCATAGAAGTTGGCTCAAAGTAATTTACACCTGTATAACAATTGTGGTTGGTTAATTGCTCCACAAGCCATTTTGTGTTATCCACTGCTCTCTTTGTTCCCCCTCCTACAGGGCTCTATGCCCCACATGTTTTTCTTCAGGTGATAATTCTTTTATCTGCAACTGAAATATTAGAATTGAAAACTCTTTAGGAATGTCTAATGAAGTTATAAGCATCTATCCATAAATTTTGTTTGATATTAAAATGAACTATTATCTTTTCATTGAGACTGGGGTTTGATCACTGAGGAATATATGTTTGGTCATTGGTGCGGTTGCAGTCTGTTGGCACTGTACTTTAGTTTCCAAATTAGGTTCCCTTTTGAATGGATAAAATTCTGCCACTAATCTGTATAAATTTAATTTGGTACAGAAATGAAACTATCAGAATTTTCATGCGAGCCCCTTAAGACTGTAAATATTGACGTGCTTATTTTTTTAGTTCCTCCTTCAATGATTTTTGCTTTTAGTGGTCCTCTTTTCTCCAGATGCATGCATTATTTTTTTCTTTATCAGTCTTCTAATTTTATGCAGTTTGAATTATAATCAATGAATTATTGTTACTGAATTTTCTTGGTTAGGTTGAGCTGTTTAATGAACCTGGGCAACCATTGGGCAGGACTAATAACAACAGAAAATGAATTTTGGTTACTGCAAGGCAGGATTTAAGGAGATTGCACTTCTAACTATTGATGTAACGGGGGTTGTTTGAGTTTATATTTATTTTTTATTTTTATTTTTATTTATGTTAATTGATTCTGGAATCTAGTGGAATCTTACTGGGTTTTCCTGATAGGAATAACAGCTACACTCTGGAATTCTTTATTCCACTCAGGATACTGGACTCGGATAAGACAGCGTTATTTAGTTTTATGGTTATTGCTGGAAAGGAATAGGAAAATGATGAGAGATATTCTAAAATAATGAGAGCCTTCATGAATGAAAGGTTTTATAGTTTCATTTTGGTTTGAATATCCAAGCCTATTGAATTGTTAGCCAGGGCTTGTTACTGTACCATTAGGAGAGATGGTGCAACTGGATGCTTTGAGAAGCGAATCATTTTTGCAATTGGTCATCCCCCATATACAAAAGCTGATTGAGGATTACATGATGCTTCAAGGTTCCGAGGGTTCTCTTTGCTTCAACATCAAAGAACCTCTTGGGTGAGTGGACGACGTACTTTTTCTACTGCTTTACCTTTATTCTATAACGAGTCTATCTGCTATAAGGAAGAGTGCTAAAAATAATATTATAGTTATATTATGAAGATCAGTACATGCAACAGTAAAGAAGACCGATAGTGTCATTGCTAATGGAAAGGAAAAACCTAAATTGACATAGCAGGTTATAATCCATAAGAATATGAATTTTAAAATTGAGCATTTAGCCTTTGTCAGAGACTTGGAGCATGATAGTGAAAAAGGATTCATCTGATTTTTACTTTGATTCCTATAGACCAATTACTTGTTTACTACAAATAAAATAATTAAACTTAATAGGAACCGACCCCAAGGGATTGGAATAGGACACAAAGCTTAGTTTGTTTTGTTGTGTGGTGATGTGCTATACTATCAACTCATTCTAGTATGACTACTGTTACAATATATGTAAAATATATACGTACATAATGCTAAACAAAATAACTATTATTATAATAGTGCCTTAAGAAATCATTGAAGTTTATGTTTTAGGTGGTTCATCTTCTAATTGTAAAATTAGTAAATGTGGCCTTTGTACTTCTATATGCAAGTCAATGCTAACATTGGGATGATAAAAATAAGTGGTGATATCATATTCCTATGGTTTACCCAATGATATTACACTAACTTCATTTTCTTTTGTGCAATATATTTTACACTATAGTTATAATTATATATTGCATTATTGATTGGTAATGCTGTAATATTAAAAAATAAAAATAAAAAAATAAAATAAAAACAAAAATAAATTAAAAATGATGTTGAATTAAAATAATAAATGATGCTATATATATGTATATATCCATAATTGCATCAGTTGACTGAAAAATTTTAAGAAAGAAAATTGATTATGGCGTTAAAAGTGGAACCAATCAAATCAAGGGGCATTGCAAAAGGAATTTGATGGAAGAATTTTGATTTGTAACCTAAAATAGGGTTAGGATGGAGCGCTTGGTATGTGTATAAATACCAGAGGGGTTTGGGCTTTTTCTGTGCAAAGAGAGAAAGAAACAGAGAGAAAGAGAAGAAGTGTGTACCGGCAAACCACCTTGGTCTTGACGCCTCTTTCAGCCACCACCGACGCCGACGACCATCGTCGCCACCCCAGATGCCGCCGCCGACCACCGACGCCACCCACCGCTGCTGCCGCTGTCCACCTGTCCCCTCTCTGGTTGGCGTCTCTCTCTCCCTGATTTCTCTCTCTCCCTCTCCGCCTGTCGGAACCTCCTCCCGCCACCACCGGAAGCCACCAGTGACCCCTGTCGGCACCTCCGGTGGGCCCCAAAACCCTCGATTTTGGGAGTTCGAACGTGGTGGGGTTTTGGTTAAGCGTGTGTTTTGGGTTTCTGTTTGGTTCATGCGCTTTGGGTTCTGATGGGTTTGGTTGCTCCCTTAAGCCTTGTTTGGTTGGGTTATTTTTTTAGGCTTATTATTTATTTACTGTTTATTATGTTTTAATTATTTTAAGTTTTGTTTTGTTGCTATTTTTATAAATCAATTTATTACTAAGTTGTTACCTTGTAATAATAATAATAATATTGAGCTTAATTAGTTGTTATACAAAAAATAGCTTATACTAAAAGTTTTAAAAGTTAAAAAGTTTTTTTTTAATGAAAATCAGTTTTTAAATTAAAAATGATAACAATTTTTGATAATGGTTAAAAACTCGTTATTTTATAAACTAAATTAATTAACTATCTTTAACATAACAAAATAATATTAGTTTTTAAAAAAAAGAAAAAAAGGGGTAATAAATATATTATTTTACCACTATAATTAATAAAATAGTAATTTAAATGTGATTTTAAAAATAAAGTATAATGAAAATTTTTTTGTAAAATTTTATTAACAAGATTTTTGAAAAGAAATTATTTATGAAAAACAAACAAAATTTTGCCAAATTAAAATTTAAGATAAATTAAATAAAATGCTTTACAAAATATAACTTTATAAATTTTTAGAGTTTAATAAAATAATCTAAGTTAAAAAGAAAATAAATATATAAATATATTTTTATGGACTTGAGTTAAAATTTAAACAAGTTAATATTAAATTTAAGAAAAATATTTTCAAAACAAATAAATTTAAAGAAATAAATTTTGTAGCAGTAATTTAAATTTGAATCTTATAATTATAAATAAACTTTATTAAATAATAATGTAGTTTTAATGACAAAATTTTAAAGTAAAAATTGAAAAATATTGTTCTGTACTTTTAGATTTGGAGTTTTAAAGAATCACAAATTAATTTCTGCTAGATTAGGTGAGTCTTTGATATTTGAATTAGTTTTTATTTCACGTGAATGCTGAAAATAATAAATAAATGAATGAAATGATATGGATGAACAGAAATAATGAATGGACGATATAAATAAATGATAGAATGATGGGTTAAATGGTGTCCTAGCCGTTGGGGGACGTTAAACGTACTAGCGAGGCGAGGCAATAAGGGTGGGGTCACGGCCAGGTGATTTGAAGAATGATCATGTCCACTGTATTAAATGTAGGGTTGTTCCCTACTAAATTCTGGCAAACCGTTTAATATATATTATTCTAGTACTGTTGCATAATTAATAATTTAGATATCATTGAATTCACACTAGCATTGCTAATGGTTGTTGAACAATTTTAGGCGACTCTTGAAAGCGTGGAGATTTCAGTTTTTGGAGAACAAGAAGTTTAAGTCTTTTTCATATCTTGTAATTGCCATTTGTTTTCTTCTGTTTTTAGAATAAACTCTTATGTAGAACATTATTTTCGTAGTTAATGCTCTGGAATTTATGTTGAAAGTTTTCAGTTAGAAGTGTTCTAATAAATATATATTTTTTTGCTTTTAGTTATATTTAAATAAGTCTTATTTCTTTTCAATGGTCATAACTCAGAATAAATGAAGAATGCTATGGAAAGATAAAGAGGCATTTGGTGGGTTTTGACTCACTGGCCAGTTACGGACGCCATGTTTTAAAATGGGTCGTGACAAATGCACTAACAGCAGTACTACAATCAAACTGAATGACGATTTTATTGCTATCCCAGAGCATTTCCTTATAGGTTTTATATCCCATTCCTATGCATTTTGTCATATTATTAACCTATATTTCCTTCTATAAAAATAAAGAGTCAACTTTTACTTTCCGCAAAGCTAATTTTTAATCCAACCAACAACATGGAATGATTTGTAGGAATGCATGGAATGTTTTGCACTATTCAATAAATAGGGCTTAATATGAATGAAGTCAAGAAATATAAATGATTAATTGAAATATTTTGAACTTTCAAATTCATTCATGGGACAGCACACTATGGTAGTATTTAAGCAGCACGAGCAAATGTGAATAAGTCATAGACCAAACGTTAAATAAGTCTTTCTAGTAACAAGCAAGTGCAAGGGATTCTGAATGTCATTTTGCTTATGTAAAATGAATTGTTCTATTAAATACTAGATCGTGATACAATGGTGGATGTTAGAGTATTTATTTTCTGTATTAAGGGTACTTTTGTTATTATGTTGTATAGAATTTTATTATAAATAGATGTCGTGTCAAGGGGACTGGTTAAGTTTCTAGAACCCTAATTTCTTCTCTGACTTTTCGTATCTCTCTCTCAAATCTTAAAGATTACTTCTTTACACTTTAACTTGGTATCAGAGTATCGATCCAACTTTAGAACTACTCTTATCATTCTAAAATGTACCGCACGATAGAAATGGCGTACTGACGTCATCTTTCATACGATGGCGTCAGCGTGACGTTGTTGGTGGTACAAATGCCGATGCTCGGTAACGACATGGATGGATTCATCTCAAGCTTCCGATGATGTTCAAAGATTGTTTTGACTTCGTTGGATGCTTCCTTCGAGCCCTTGAAACGCCTCTTTGTTTCGAAAACCCTAGGTGCCTTCTTCCAAATCTCCCTCTCGTGACATCCTCCGTGGTTTTTGATCATCCAGATCCACTCTATAGGTGCCGATAATACACCCAGATTTGTGCTCGAGTTGGTGGTGTTCTTTTCTTTCGGTCGTTTCTCATCATTTTTTCTTAGTTGGCACCTCTTCTTTGTCGTGATCTTGGTTTGCGATGGCTTTAGTTTGTTGACTTTAGCTTTTTTCATGGTAAGCCTTGTTGATTCTAGTTTGGCTCTTCTGGTTCGAGGAGCTCTTCACGATTAATCTAGTTTGTAGCCTTTGGCGTGCTTTGTGGTTCGCAATTTACTTCTCTGCTTTGGGTTTGCACCTTGTTCTCTAGTCTTCCTGGTATCCTTCGGCTTTATATTTGGTTGCTATTTTTTGTTTGGGTCTTACCTTGCTGTTCTTAACGAAGGATTGTAGGTAGCCATAGCTGAGACAAAGCCTTTTCACCTCAAAGATGATGACTTGCCCTGCTGTGTTATCTCAAAGTGTTTGAATAGACTGCATTATTTGCCTTAGGCTTATGCCTTTAAAGTGTTTCTTAAAGGGAAGAGACGATTGAGCTATATTATAGACCTTCTGCCTGCAACTGGCGATCCTGAACTTGTGGATTGGAAAAGTACAAATTCAGTTGTAATGGGTTGGTTGTGGCATAGTTTGGAGTCCTATATTGCCACTACCGTCAAGTTTCGTAACATGTTGAAAAAAATTTAGGATTCTCTTGCCGATTCTTTCTCTACCCAAAGTAATATTTCTCTAATATATAAGTTGTATGATCAAGTTTTCAACACTATGCAGTCTAGTAAACCTTTAGCTGAATATTATAGCAATTTGAAGAGTTTGTGGGATCAGCTGTTGCAACATTACCCTCTCACCATGGATTTAGTGCAATAGAGACACCATTGGGAGGACTTTATGGTTGCTTTTCTTCTTTCTGGTTTAGACTCTGATTTGCGGGGGTTCAAAGATCAGATTCTTGTTAGTGAGACTTTACCGACTATTTTTACAAGTGTTTGATATTCTCAGCTCCTATGTTCGTCCTTGGTCCACTCATCTGCTGTTCCATGCTCTCCTCTTCTGATTTTAGAAGCTTCGGCTTTAGTTTCCTCTGGTGGTAGTCGTACCCATGGTCATGGTGGTTGTGTTGGTTGGTTTGCTCGAGATGGCTCCCGTGGTGGTGGTTGATTTAGTAACCTTGGGGATCGAAAATGCAATAATTGTGGTAGCACTAATTATACAGAACCATACTGTTGAAAAAAGTACGATAAACTCAGCTCTGCTCATCATGTCACTAATGCGACTCTCCAGTGTCCGCCACCTATGTCATCTAGTAGTTCGGATGCTCTCCTTCATCTAGTTCATATTATGCTCTCACTACCCAGCTTAGTGAGTTGGTTCAGACTTTACGCATTGCATATCCTTCAAACTCTAGTATCATTGCACGTGCTGTTGTTTTCTCTCCCACCTTGGTCATAGATCTTGGAGGTAGTTCTCATATGTTTGGTAATTCCTTCTTGTTTTCTAATTTGACTCATACTATTATATTGTCTTAACTGATGGCTCGTCTCGCCCCGTAATTAGACGGGGTGTACTTCATCCCATCTCGTCTCAATAACCTTCTCTCCTTCTTGTCTTTATTAGGACCTCCGGACTCAGAAGATTGGTTCGGGGCATGAGAGAGATAATCTATACTATTTGGATACCGATTGCCTGTCTCGTACTCCTCCGTCTGCGTTGAATGCATCTGTTTCTCCACTTCAGTGGCATCGTTGCCTCAATCATCCCTCTTTGGCCAAATTGAAGTTAGTTATGTAGTCTTCGCCTTCCATATGTAGTTTAGAATATGAAGCGTGTCAGTTCGGCAAGTATCATCGTTGTTTCTTTCCTTGTAGTAGTCATAGTTGTGCGTCCGAGTCTTTTAATATAGTCTACATGGACATTTGGGGTCGTTATTGAACTCCTACTATTAATGGATATTCTTATTTTGTTATCTTTGTCGATGATTTTTCTCGAATGACTTGGCTTTTTTGGATGAAACATTGATCTGAGTTACCTTATATTCTTATTAAGTTTTATAATGAAATTTGACAAGCTTTCGCCTCGGGCCCGTAAATGTGTCATTCTCGGGTACTCTAGGACTTAAAAGGGGAATAAGTGCTCTCACCTTGACTCCTGTTGTTACTTTGTTAGTGCTGATGTCACCATTTTTGAGTCCACTTCCTTTTTCTTTTGTTGTCTTTGGTCAGGAGTTATCCTATGACCTTCTTTCTTGTTGTGAGGGGGAGCTAGCATCTCTGACGTTACCATTTCCTATGTTGCTGCCATCGCCTCGTCCTTTGCAGGTATATCAACGCTGTCGTGATCAGCCCGTTATTTCTTTTGGCCCTGCATCAGCATCTTCCTCGTCGGAGGTTTCTGATTTGTCCCTTTTCCCTCTTGCTGACGACTTACCCGTTGTTTTACGTCGAGGTAAACGTACTTGTACTCAACACCCTATTGATTAGTATATTTCTTATGCTCGTGTCTCTTCTTGCTGTCTTTCCTTTGCTACTGCCTTGTCTGTTGTTTCCTCTTCCCAATTCGCATAAACAAGTTGTCTTTATCTGGTTGGAAGTAAGCTATGGATGAGGAAATGAGTACTCTTCATCAGAATCATCCTTGGGAGCTTACTTCTCTTCTTTTTGAGAAACAACTTGTTGGTTGTAATTGGGTGTATACCATCAAATATCTTCTTGATGGGTCTATTAAACGTCTTAACGCTTGCCTGGTGGCCAAAGGCTACACTCAAAATATGGTGTTGGTTATTTGTAGACATTTTCACCTATGGCTCGCTTTAATTTTGTTCGCATTCTTTTCTTCGTTGCTGTTAGTCGTTTTTGACCTTTATATCAACTTGATATTAAGAAAGCTTTTTTGTATGGTGATCTTAAGGAGAAAGTCTATATGGCTCAACCTCCTGGTTTTGTTGTACCTGGCAGTTAGAACCTTGTTTGTCGCCTATGTAAGGCTCTATATGGGTATGAAGCAATTTTCTCGTGCCCAGTTTGATCATTTTAGTTCTGTTGTTTTCGAGTACGATTTTTGGCGTACCTTGGTTGATCACTCGGTCTTTGTTCATCATTCTTTTGCTAGTACCATTGTTTTGATTATTTATGTTAATGACATCATTATTTCTGGTGATGATTCTTCTGCTGACATTGCTGCTTTGAAACGACATTTGGCAAAACATTTTCATACTAAGGACTTGGGCGTTCTTCGTTACTTTCTTAAAATTGAGATTGCTCGTTCCTCTCCCAGCATCTTTTTATTCCAACGCAAGTATGTCCTTGATCTTCTCTTTGAGACTGGGTTTTTTTGTGCTTGTTCGGTTGACACTCCTATGGATTTTACTATTAAGCTTGATGTTGAGTTTGGTGCTCTCTTTTCTGATGTTTGTTTCTATCGTCGCTTGGTGGTAAACTAATTTATCTTACGGTTACTCATCCTGACATAACGTATGCTGTTTGGGGTGGTTAGTCAATATATGCATTCATCGCGCTAGAGTGGTTTGTCAATATATGCATTCATCGCGCTAGCCTCATTATGATGCTACTTGTCGTATCTTGCGGTATTTAAAGCGTGCCTCTGGTCGCGGCTTGTTATATCGGCCCTCTGCTTCTTTGTCTATTGTTGGCTACAGTGATGCGGATTAGGCCGGTAGTTGTTTCGATCGGCGATCAACATTGGAATATTGTAAATTTGTTGGTGGCAATCTTGTGACTTGGTGCAGTAAAAAGTAGTGTGTGGGTGTTCGTTCGAGTGCTGAAACTGAGTATTGTGCTATGGGCCATACTACCTCTGAGATGTTGTGGGTTCGGTCTTTTCTCCTTGATTTTGGTTTTATAACTCCAGCCCCCATGCATATGTTCTGTGATAACCAGGTTGCAATCTTTATTGCCAATAATTCTGTATTTCATGAGCGGACTAAACATATCAAGGTTGATTGTCATTTCATCTGGAACTTGTTGCCGCAAAAACGGATTATCTCTCCATACGTTCGTTTAGCAGATCAAATGTGAGATATATTCACCAAACCTTTAGCTTGTTCTTTATTTATTCATTTGTCTTCCAAGTTGAGTATCTTTGATTTATATGCTCCAGCTTGTGGGGGGTGTTAGTATGCATTTTCTGTATTAAGAGTATTTTTGTCATTGTGTCATATAGTATTTTATTATAAATAGATGCCGGGTCAAGGGGACTAGTTAAGTTTCTAAAACCCTAATTTTTTTTTTGACTTTTTTCATATGTTGCTCTCAAACCCTAAAGATTACTTTTTTGCACTTTTGAAACAATGCTCAAACCCTAAAGATTACTTCTTTGCACTTTTGAAACAATGTAAAATGAACAGTTTGAATAAACATTTGGCACAAATTACAAGTGAAATAGCAACCTAACATTTCCTTGGTTTTTTGAGTTTTTCCTTTCTTTTAGAGGGGGAAAATTTTGATTAGTTTGCTAATGTTGAACACTGGATTACTCAAATGTAAGTATGAGTCCTCTTCTTCATGCTATTCTCAGGATTTTGTGGTTTTTAAAAAAAGTGAATACATTGCTTTTAACTTATAATCAGTTTTATTTAAAGCATTTCTTCTACATTCAATCACGGAAACAGCCTCCCCACATGATGGGGAAAGGCTGCAGACATTCTATCCTTTTCCGACCTCGCGGGAGTCTTGTGCACTCCTAATTTCTTGGACATTCAATTTATGCAATTCGTGTTGTTATTTATTGGTGGTTGTATTAATTCACATAATCTGCGAATGGCAATATAGCTACTTGTGGCCTGTTCTTTTCTAGTTACTCACTTTAACATGGAAATGTAAATTGTTCCCTCTTTTATTAGTTTATTTTTTCCTTGAGTTTTTGAAAAATAGCAGTGTTGAAAAGATTTTGTAACATCTGTACATGTTATTACCATTAATCACTTGCTCTATCTACCTGTCTTCCTTGTAAGGATGAACTAGTTGCAAGTGGTTTCCTATTACTTTCGCCTTGAAGAGATGCTATGGTTAATGCTTTCCTTTGATTCCAGAAAGCATGACCAGCTTGTCACAGCAGTCTCAATTAATGGGATGGCCTCTGAATTATATATTGGTTATCGTGTTCACCACATGATAGGGATAGAAAGTTGGAAATATTTGTCAAATTTTTTCAGTGGTTAGTTCCTTCTTCTTGGATCTCCTCGAGGTTAAAATTAGGTTTATAAAATTCATGCTCTAGCTGAAAAATAGGATTTCAGTAGAATTTTATACAAAACGTTCTCAAGCATATCTTTGCCACATTAGGTTTGCTTGTTCAGTTTCTTTGGGTTTTCCATTTATGGCAGTTGTTTGGGCGGGTTTTATCTTTTTGGTCCTCGTGTGAATGTTTATTTTCTGTTAATAAATGTTATGAGAGAACTAAATTTCTGTTTTTAACTTATTGTATGGAAAATGCCTTTTTCTGATCTTTTTTTAGAGTAAATTGTTCAGGCCAAGAGAAAGTTCTCTTTCCTATTTTGCCGTGACTTCATGGTCTCATGGTGGTTTTGTATTGCGGTTTTGTATTGCATGTGTATTTTGAATGCGTGCGTAGGTGATCTTTTGAGACCATTTCTCTTGACGGGTGGTGCTTCATGACATTGATGTTTTGTGCAGTATTTGTCAACCATCATTTATGTAATTCTTTTCAGGTTTGGCTTGTCTCCAGTTTGATCATAAACAGTTCAAACAATTTGATCATGACACATTGACCGAAAGCTTTTTGGGTTAATAGTAAATTTTCTTGTGATTAAGATTTCATTTATTTTGAAGTAAACTATTTTACAATAAAAATTATTTTGTGTAAAATAATTTTATAAAAAATAATTTTTTTAATTTTTAGTATTTGTTACATAAAAATTATTTTTTAAAATTATAAAATTTTAAATTAAAATACGATGCTATTTTAATCAGTTCATTGCTACAACCATCATCCCATCTCTATCACTACCACAGCCATCCCCCTCACCACCATCCAACCTCCACTACTATCGTTTGCACCGCTGCCAATGTCACCATCATTTTTATTATCATCGTTGCTACAATTACTGTAATTGCTGCAAAAACAACATCCACGATCTCCACTATCATTTTCACCACCACCCAGCACCATTACCACCGTGGCTGACCTACACCAACATCACTGCCTCTTCCTTTGCAACCACCTCCATAGTTGTCACTCCATTGTCGTCATCACCCCTACCACTCCTGCCACCGCCATCCTATCGTCACCCTACTACCATCACTTTTATTTTCACCCACACTACCACCACCTCGCCAGCGTCAGACGCTATTGTCGGCACAACACCCGTCGTTGCTGTTGCTGTTGCTAATACCACTATCACCATTACTATTGCCATCATTGCTACCATCCCTATTTGTTACTACTGTTTATTTTGTTTGACACAAAAAATGAATTACTTCCTTTCTTATGTAAATTATTTTTAGCCTTTTGTTGTAAAATATTTTATAAAAAAGTATTGTATATTATTTTTATTAAACCAAATAATAGAAAATAAGTTATATTTTATCTAAAAATATTTTACAATGCTCTCATTGTACCTGACTATAGAGGCGTACGGATATGACATTGCCATTAATGCTTTAGGCTCGACCATTTTATCATTATAAATACTTTTTGACCTTGGTTATGTCGGTCATCATTGCTCTATTTGAGGCTAGAAGGTCGGCATTGTCGAACATGGGGGTTTAATAGCGGGCTTCCCTTTTGTGGCGTTTTTAGCAGGTTTTGTAAAGGGAATTCTTTTGTTCAATTTAAAAGACTTTTTAAATTAATGAATAGTAAAACCTTAAAAACTGGAAATGTGAAAACTTTTTACATTTAAAAAATGGAGTTGTCACTTGATTTTTATAAAAAATTAAGAAAAATAAAATAAGTCACTCATTCTTTTCGTTAAAAGGGAAAAAAATGAATTCGAAGGCTCAGGTATAAATTGAAAAATGTGTTAGGCACCCTATTTTACTCAACCGTAAGATTGACTTCTATTCATCATCATTGGTTCTTAATTTTAAGTTCTTAAATGCATGCAAATACAGAAAATGAAAGATAAACAAGTAACAGACAAAATCGAATAATGAAAGTACATATTCTTATGATATTAACACATAAAAGAGAGCAAGGGTGTTGTTGTACTGAAAGCAAGAAAATGGGATCACTAAACTCTAATCATGCTCAAACTTAGACTATAAGGAATATGTTGGACATCACATGCAACTATTAGAATATTATAGATATGAAATTTAAGACAATGGATTAACATAAAGTTTGAGGTCGAGACTACAAAAGATTACGGTCGCTAAGAAAATGAGCCAAAAGGTCATGATCGTGAGTAATAGTGTTGCGACTGTGATGATATTAGTGCGTAAATGTTACGGCCATAACATTATTTGTTGCGACCGTACAATAAATAGGTACCATTTTAATGAATTTTTTTAAAACAAAAAATTAGTGGATTGGGTGCACAAGTATAGTATGAAATAGAATTGTAGAAAATGATTTTAGCAATTTTAATCAAAATGATGGCAAACTAAAAGGTAAATTCATGATAACTAATGAAATGTAAGTATGCAAACAATGAAATTCATGTTAAAGCAATGAATTATATTCCAACCTTTCTATAAGGGGTAAAAAATATGGAAAGAGAATTGTCGATATTTTGACAATTATACCTGCAATGTAGTGATCTGAATGAATCCTCAAGTTGTGAAGTGGAATGTTCATCTCCTAGTATCTGAATTGGCGAAGAATGCATCAATCTCAGTACTTCAAAGATTTGGAATGCGAGTATTACGAGCGCTTGAGTTAGTATTTTGGTAGAGTAGCTCGATATCTTTAAAAAAAAATTTGACGACGAAGGAGCCACCTCAAGGCAGGGCCCTTTGGACCCACCCCTAAAGTATAAATTTCCTGATACCTATAATCACCCACAAGCCACATGTATCAGTTAAGTCAATGCGTTTTCAACGAGAGGCAAATATAAGACTTTCGAGTTTACTGCTGGTTCTAATGACAATCTTAAACCGCTGGACTATTCTCGTGGGTTAGATATCTTAAATTCGTCTCCTTAAACTTGTACCTGAGGCTTGAATTTATAGGAAAATGACCTGGGGCGTGTCATCCACTGACGTGATGACACGTGTAGAGTTCGGAAGGTTCCATTGCAATTTGTAGCCGCAAGGAATGAAGTAGTTACTGTAAACATGAAAAACGTGGCCACGAGAAATGTCAAGGTTTCCAAGGGTTTCTTATTGTGTTCGCATCATTCAACATAGCGGTTGCAAGGAATCAAAGTGGTGACTACACCTTTATGGGTTAATGATATATGCGGCCATTAGGTTTGAAAGTTGTGGCCTGAAGGTTTGGTGAGGGTTCTTTGGTGTACTAAGTTCGAATCATTCATTGACAATCGTTTGGAAACTTTTGAGCGTCATTCCTTTTGGTTCTCAACATTGGATCCACACGAATAAACCTAAAATACGGCGGGTTCAAATCAGGGAGTCTAAAGTTTCCCCTATTTGACACAACTTATGCAAGAATGCGTGATGCGAGTTATGTCAAAGCTTCTAGAGACACTCGCTTTTGATCGAGCCGTCAATCTTAGGTTATATAGCACATAAGCATGCACATGAAGACGGTAGTACTCGAACTTCTATTGAGCTGCTTACGTACCCCTTTTGTAAGGGATCAGACAAAAACATAGTTATGAGAAAAATAAAAAATGCATGATGCAAACAAATATAGAGCACAAGAGGATGTAAGCAAGCCAAAAGAAATCCTGAGGGTCAGGTCAAGACCTAAAAGAACTATGACAAAGAGCCAGCATAAACTCAAAGAAGACCTAAAGGAACCATGACAAAGAGCAAGAAAGAAGACCTAAAGGAACCATGGCAAAGAGCAAGCATAAACTCAAAGATTGAGTCAAGACCTAGGAATTTAGCTGAGTGACAGTGATTTTGAAGAGTCGAGTGAAGTCCCTCTAAAGTCACTTCTTACAGATAGAACACAAGTTTAGAGGTTGAGTCAAGACCAAAAAATTTGGCTGGAGAAATGAAAAAAATAATAATTTAAAAGGTTGAATCAAGACCTTAAAAACTATTTTTATTGGAAAAGAACACAAATTAATAGGTCAAGTCAAGACCTAAAAATATGAGCAAGAACGAGGTGAGAAAAATATGCATAGATTAGGGGTTTTTGTTGAGAATCTTGTTGGATATGAAAAAATTGGAATAACATACGGTGATTGTTGACAATTAGATTTGTGACCATGTAGTGCATATATAAAGTGTTTAGGTGAAAATCATAGTAATGGTTGAGGGATCGATATTATTGATGTTATGTTGTATGTGAATATTAAGGTGATTTTGGAAATTAATGTGGGCTTAACTAATTTTTCGATGAAAGACTGAAAATTTGCTCAAGATTGGGTGCCCATATTCTTCGAGTTAATCCTCGTAAAGGCGGCGTATGTACCCATATCCTTTGGTATGATCAACAAGGTGTATGACTATGAGTAGGTAGCCATATCTTTCGGAGTGACCATAACAGGGTGTGATTGTGCGACGGTATATTATTATTCGAATGTATGTTGATTGAGTTATGGAACTATGATTGTTGGTAAATTATGAGAAAATTGGATCTTTTAGGTTGGGTTGCTGAAATAGAATTGATTGTGGCATATTGTGCATGACTCATGTTGATCATTAGAATCATATTGAGCCTCAACTCACGTTGTTTGAATAACTCTTTTTTAGGTGTTGATGATGTGATTGTGCCATAGAAGACATTAAGAGCGTTTTGATTTTGAATTGATTATTTAGAAGAATCTTGTCTCCATGTAGTTACTATCAATTGATTGGGACATGTAATGGTTTTGTGAATGAATGAGGATGTAATTATCTCTTTGGGTAGTTGGATATCTTAAATAGTTGGGTTGTACGGTCACAAGGTTATGAATTTCATGTTTGAGATGAATGGAATGGTTGTATGATCCCCGTGGGAACCTTTTAAATTCGAATTCAGGTTGTATTCTGTGGTTTGGAGTTGGTTTTAATGAATTTCATGTGTTTAAACCCTTTACTTTTACAAAAAAAATTGGTTTTGTTGAGTGTTGAGACTTCAAAATTTTCAAAAAAAAAAAAGGCACACAGGAGCAGATCGATAGAGTGGTCCTTAGACCGCTCGAGCGGTCTTTTGTTGGTTGCAGCTTTTCTAAAGTAGGCCGAAGATGCTGCAAGGGACACAAGACCGATCGGGCGGTCTGTTTGTTGGGCATTTATTTGGAATTTTTATGTTTTGCTCTTTTTTTTTTAAAATCGGTTTATCCCTTTCATTTCTAACCCTTTTTAGGTTATTCATATGTTCAAATTGAAGTACTGCAAGTCTACTTTTTAAATATTTATTTTTTATATTGAAATTATTTTCGGTTAAAAGAAGGTTTTAATTTAAAAGATGTGGGTATCTTGGTTATTCATGGGGGTGTGACTATCATTGCCATTTTCTAAATATATAAAAATTATATAAAGATTTTTCTTTTTTTACTATTACAGGGATTGACGCATGATTTTTATCTTGGGCTAGCGAATGACTATGTAATGAAAAAATTCAAAACAAGTATTTGAAAAGTGATATTTGTTGGAGGCAAACTGCCAAGATTATTGATTTGTAAATAATTCTTAAAAAAATAAAAACTAAACAAATAATCGCTGAAACAGGCTCCAGATAAAATCTTTTTGATATCGAACGATCAAAAATAAAACACGTGCCACCACAATTAATTTAGATGAATACATTTTCGGTTGATTCTTCAACTACGAACTTTGATTCTCCGAGTTGAAGCTCCGAACAGACCTTTTAGTATATTTTCAATACGATTTTTGAATGTAGTGTGGGTTACAATCCTTCGAGAACTGATACCGGCAGAACCTGGATAACTTTAGTCTTGAAAGAAAACTTATGAATTTGATTCAGCGTACCCGCAAATTTATAGGGTTACAGTAGGGATCTATGAAGTAATTATGACATATACTTCTAGTGTGACCCAGATACCGTTCTAGCGATTTATGCAAATATGCAAACCTCTCAGCATTTTTTGTAATTATGAAAATCTTGCAGCAGTTTCTACAATTTTCATAAAATACTAAATTACAGTTCATACCATTAAAGAACTGTAACTGCACTTTTACCGATAATCTCAAGACTAAATTGCATTGAGCTCTTGTTATTAAATGCTAACTCATCTTCCCACGTTAAGATTCTCGATACCTGCTAATTAAACTTAATTACTGACAATTTAATTTAATCAGCATCTTTAAAATTTCTTAAATCTTTTCGTTTAACTTATTTGACTACCGGATAATTAAATCCACCTTAGGGTTTGGGCTAGTCAAAAGTTATAAGCTTCCTTAAGGGGGTATCGTCAATCCTGAACAATCGGAAAGTGAATTTCGTCAATAATTAATATTCACCGTATAATTAATACCGTTATCTAACTCACCGGGAGTATAGACTCATAAAAGGTCGCATCATCTAATAAATCAAAATAACGAATATTAAATATACATAAATAATAATTATTTCAAAATTAAAAATATAAGCACTCATAATAACCTTGGAATGTAAATTAATTTATATAGTTAGTATAAAATTAATTATCCCAATGTGGCTCTATTCAATACACACAAAGTGTACTAGCACAGCGAGTCAAAATAATAGATGAGACTATTATCTGTTCTTCGTAACCAAGACAGGCCTACTAAAACTCTGTGCTATAATCGTGCCGATGGTTTGTTCAATTCCATTTAAACTGTGAACAATGTATATTTTGCAAGAACTTATAATTTGGTCTTCGGTATGCAAGCTATACTCTACACACCAGATTAAATACCGTATAGAATAAAGGACATCCATAATAACATTAAATAAATGATATTACATTCATTGCACATTAAGATTCTCATATAATGAAAAAATAATTTTATTAAAATAAAATTAAATACTAAAACCAAATAAAAATTTATAATTTTTAGTATACAACGTTGACAATCTCTCACTTATACTCAAAATCATGTTGCCATACATCTAACTCCATGCCCTCTACATAACTATCGAAAGTCTTATTCGGTCGGCTCTTTGTAAAAAGATCTTCAAGGTTGTCTTCTGATCCAATCTTGGTCACAACAATATCACCCCTCTGTATAATTTTTCATATCAGGTGATACTTACGCTCAATGTGCTTTTCTTTCTTGTGGACCCTTGGCTCCTTCGAGTTTGCAACCGCTCTGCTATTGTCACAATAAAGTGTAATAGCCGACTGAACTAAAGGCACCACATCTAGATCCAACAGGAAGTTCCTAAGCCAAACGGCCTCCTTGGCTGCTTTAAAACCTCCTATGTACTCGGCCTCTATGCGGAATCAGCAATGCAAGACTTCTTGATACTCCTCCAACTTATAGCTCCACCTCCCAAGGTAAACACATATTCTGAGGTAGACTTATGGGAATATTTGTTTGACTGAAAATTCGAGTCTGTGTATCCCAAAGTTACTAGACTATCTGCTTGGTAAACCAACATATAATCTCTAGTCCTTTTTAGGTACTTGATTATATTTTTTACCGTAGTCCAATGCTCTTGCTCTGGGTTAGACTGATATCTGCTAACCAGGCCAATGGAAAAACAGATGTCGAGTCTAGTACAAAATATAGCATAAATTAGGTTTTCTACTATCAAAGCATAAGGGGTGCATTCATCTTCTCTATCTCATCAGGTGTCTTAGGACACTAATCATTGGATAGAGTGATTCTATGCCTGAAAGGGAGAAACCATTTTTTGGAATTCTAAATGCTAAAACGAGTAAGGATGTCATCGATATACTTTGCTTGTGATAAGCCAAACATCCTTTATTTCTTATTTCGCAAAAGTTTGATCCCAAGGACGTGACTGGCTTTTCTCATGTCCTTCATATCGAACTGCCCAGATAATCATACTTTTACCGAAGATAACACCCCTACATCGTTTTCGATAAGCAAGATATCATCTACATAAAGTATTTAAAATATCATCACGTTTCTGTCGCGCTTCTTGTATACACACGACTCATTTGGACTTTGATCAAAATCATAAAATTTTATGACTTAATCAAATCAAGTATTCCAAGACCTCGATACCTACTTAAGTTCATAAATAGATCTCTTAAGTTTGCACAACATGTGCTTCTGGCCCTTTGCTATAAAACCGTTTGGTTGTACTATATAGATACACTCTGTTAGTTCTAGGCAACCCAAGAGAGGGTGAATTGAGTCTTAAAAAATAATAATAATATTTAAAATATTTTTGAAAACCTTTTAATATTGCAAACAATTATAGCAAAACAAGTAAGGATTAAAGCAATGCAAATATTAAAAAGGTTAGGGATAGAGAGATAGAACCAGGCACTGAGAATTTTATAGTGGTTCATCTTTTTCTAAGCCTACGTCCACTCCTTAAGTTTTCTCTGGAGTATTTTCATTATATAGAATACTTCACGGGCCCATTCCAAGCCTTTAGAACTTCAAGATTTCGCTTAAGTATACCGAATGTTTACGGACACATTCAAAAGCCTATTTCAGCTTCAAGAAGTTCCTATGAAAATAATTTCTTATTTTCTTCTAATCTCTCTTGAACTCTTCTTTGATGAGATTTACTCACTCACTCAAAGGATAAATGGTAACTCACAATTGAATACAATAAATGAGGGAATTAATGATAAACACTAACTCTCTTTACGGAAATTAATTTATAATAAATGAGAGGGTAAAGAGAGATGAGGAATAAGAGTTGAAGTTCAACAATAAATGAGAGCTTGAGAGAAATAAAATTGATTCAAGCAATAGAACAGCGATTGTAGGTCTCTAAAGGGATTAAATGCTCAGAAGTTACTCCTTATATAAGCTCTTGTGCATTCATGACCGTTGGCGGTAGGTAGGAGCAATAAATGCCAGAAATTCAACCATTGAGGTTTGTCACGAATTTGAAATTCCATTGCAGGTGTCGACACAACTGCCTTTGGTGTCGACACAACAAGTCTAGGGCAGGATCATTTAAGTGGTTGGGTCGACACAATTCTTCTGAGGGGTCGACACAATTTTTGCAAGTTTTCTCACCAACACAACGGTGTCGACACATTTAGATTTGGTGTCGACTCATTTGAACTTCAAAATTCGGGAGGAGGCACTTTGTGTCGACTCAAGTATTCTTTGGTGTTGACACTAAATTCTGCAAGAACCCTCGGTATATTTGTGTCGACACTTTTAGACTTTGGTGTTAATATCAAAATTCTTGAGGCGGGCTCAAAATTTTTGTGTCAACTCATCTTCAAGTTTGTGTCGACACCCAAGATCTGCAGGTGCCCTCGGTTATTTTGTGTCGTCACATTTTTCATTTGTGTTAACCCAAATTATCGGATTCCGAAAGTGAGAAACCACTTTTGTGTCGACACAGAACTTATTTGTGTCGACTCATTTAGAGTCTTAAGAGTTTCGGCTCTTTTGTGTTAACACAAAACTTATTTGTGTCGATACTATGTTTTGATATCTGAAAGCAATATTCATAAAACTATTAGGGTGTCAAACCATTTGTTTAAAGGTGTTGACACACTTGATATGCTTTAAGTATATTTTACCTTAAAAGTGTTTGACTTAAATTTCAATTGAGTTCAACACAATATTCTCATTCAAGAATACGTAAATGTTTTAAACCTTTTGAGAGTTGAGTCATTTCTTTTGGTTAAAGGTGTCAACTTACATGATCAAAATATGTTAACACTTTCATTTTGAAAATATAAAAATATTATTTTTTTAAAATTATTTATTCTTAGAAAATAAATTATGAAAATCAACAAAATTAAAATAAAAAGCCATTAGACTAACAATATCTCATTTTTTTGATGATTACAACCATATCAAATTTTTTTAGAAAACATTTGAAAATATTTTTCAATAAGAGTTCTCCCCTTATCAATATGCCTTAAACATATAATGCAATCACAAAAGCTAAGCATGATAGCATACAGTTTTTATCTAATTTGCAACAATAATTTAGAAACATTATGAATTTATTAAAAATTGTGCAACTCAACAAATATGTGTAAAGTGATTTTAAAAAAATCAACACTCAATCATAGTCATATGAGCAAGATATACACATATATAAATATGAATAAGATTGGCTATTGCACAAATACAAAGGCATTTATCCAAAACAATTTACCATGTAGCCATAACATTTAAACATTCATTCACAGGAAGAAGATGTAAACTATCATCCCTAACCATTCATTCACACCAAAAAAAAAACATAAGAAATGTATGTTAACTTTTACATCTTTAACTTTCATAAAAAAAAGCTAACTGAAAGAAATGTTAATTTTTTTATCTCCCCATCACTCTCTTTCTCCCCTTTTGTAAACATAAAAAAAAAAATACTGGTCATCCATGAATTTCTTGAATTTTTTCTTCTCTTTAGCTCTTTATTTGTTGGCTGAGACTCGTTCTTTGGAAGCTCTAGCCCGTTCATCCTTGGCTTCAACAGCTGTCATGGCTTCATATTTGGCAGTCAATGCAAGATCTACTTCGCGCTTGAGACGAGCTGCCTTTTTTTCCTTAGTTTCCTTTGGCTTGAACTGAGTAGCCCAAGCTTGTTTGATCCATTATAGATGCTCTTCAACTTTCTAGAAATTTTCTTGGACAGCTATTACCACGCCTTCATCATATTCTTTTCTGATTTACCGAAGGATGACATTGTTCGCATTAACAATGGAGACAATGCTGTCATCCATTGTACGACACAATGATCTCTCGGCATCAGTGGCTCTTTCAACCTCTTTGTGTAATGTGTGGTTGGATTTATCCAGGTGCTTGACTTTGTCGGAGAGGTCAGAAATGGAGTGATTAAGATCAAAGAAATCTTGGTCAACCTTTGCTTGAAAGGAAGACGAGGAAGATGATAGAGTCTGAATCAAGGAAACTACTATCAAATTAACAAAAATTGGAGCAAAGGAAGAGACAGATGGAGCAGAGGAAAATGTGGGAGGATGAGGAGCATGAGAGGGACCAGGAGTACTAGAGGGGCCAGGAAAATCTGATTGAACAGGAGGAGAGTCAAGACATATAGGAATAGGAGAAACATCTCGAGGTGGAGGAGGAGGAGGGGTTTTGACAGATGAAGGGGTACCACGACGGGATGTGGTCCAGACACCATCAACATTTACAATTTGCACATGTTTAAGTGTGAAACTTCCATACAAGTCATGTTTTGAAAAGGGTACCACATTTTCCTCATATAAGTTTACGCCAAAAAACATAGACTCGGGTAAGATACATGCCATTGGGGAGAGAGGAGTTGAATTTGCTGTGAGAGTGCAACATGCGAGAAATAAATAAAAAGCCTAGGTCAACACTATGTTTTTTAATAATACACCACATGATAAAAATGTGCATGTAGGTGACATCCCCAAATTTTTTCATTTGTGGGAGGAAAATATGGTTCACCATATGATGTAATATGCGCATTTTTGGTTTGAGTGAGTTATCCTCTAAGGGCTTGGTGGGGTCAATATCATTATTTTCAAAAATATTTTTCACTGCCTCAAAAAAAGAAAAATCTTCAAGATCAATGGGGTTTTTGTTAGGGGAACACAAATTTCTCCTTCTAGAATACCAAGAATATCATTTATAGATGAAGGAGTCATGTAATGACCCTGCTTGAACCTTAATATTAGTGACGGATAGTCTACGAGGCCATAGATATGAAAGAGGTTCAAAACTCTAATTCGAATCGAAAACTCTAAGTTCGGCCTGAAAACTCCAAAAATGTCCAAAACTCAGGCAACAAAACCTTAATACTTGGAGAGTTTTTCAACATTCTAAATGAAGTAAATATCATGAAATAATGAGTTAAAAATCAAAAATCCTCATAAATAGGGTAAAATGACCATTTTGCCCATAGTACAGTAAAAAGTTTTAAAATTTTAAATTTTGACACATGGATACCCTAAATCAAAGATTTAAATACAATTATGTAGCAAAGGACAAAATAATATCAAAAATAACAAAAACACCCCTTAGTGACCGACCACCTTGGGAAGAGTGCCAAAAGGTATCTTTTTGCTTTCTTTTTAGCTTAAAATGATGAGAAATGTATTAAATTAAATTTTATGATGATCCAATACTTGTTGAACAAGTAATATACATAATAATATAGTGTTATAGATTAACAAAAACAAACAAATTATTATTGAAATGTATGCACTACAAAATAAGTCAAAAAGTTATATATTGCCAAAATAACTTAATTTGACTAAAAAGACTACATCTATTTAATCAATTGCTATAAAAATTATAATAATATATGAAAATACTATATTTATCATAAACATACTAAAATAATAGGTATTTGTAGAAAAAGACACCAAAAAGATACATCAAATTAACTTTTAATGCATTTTTTTGCACAAAGGGCACGCAAACCAATGAAAATCCATTGATTGATGTGGGGTCAGGTTTTTGTCTCGCAAATAACCCCTAGCTGTATTTTCCTTCCCCATATTTGATTTGTTCTCTCAAAACTTGAACCAAATTAAATGAACCAATGTAATGTGTAAGGAATAAAGGAGAAGAAAGTACACTTAATTAATCTTTTGTCTCCTCAATGTTCCCTGGCCCTTGCCTATATAAACCAAGCCAAACACCCTCTTCTCCACTTCATATTTTCGTGCAAGTGACGGAGAGGAATCAGACCTCTTTGCTCTTGAGTGTTAAGGTGAGTTTGAGGGAGAAAAAGGTAGAAGAAGAAAGAAATCAAAGAGATTTTCGAAAGCTAAGTCCAAATCTATCCTCTACCCTCCTTTAAGCTCTCAAATAAGTAAGTAAAACCACTAAATCTTATGTCTAATATCTCTCAAAATATCCCCCAACACATCTCTTTAAACACTATAAAAATCGAGAACCGAAATCAAATCGAAAAGGCGTCATAGTTGAAAATTTGGGGCTGTTATGTTTATGGGTGATATAAGATGTTGAATGTTGTTATCCTTGAGTTTGATGACTTCTAAGGATGCTGAAACTTTGATATTAAAGTCTAAAACACAAACATGCAAAGAAATGAAACAAAAACTTGATATGACATAAGTAGAAGACTTGTACCATAAGAGACTTGATTTTTGAGAACATAGACGTTTCTGCTCTGAATTTTGGAACGCCATAACTCAATGTAAAAAATTAATCTAAGCATGTAGCCTGTGATTCTCCAAGGGTTTATTTACAACCACAATATCATTATACTCATCTGCTCAAATATACATATAAACATGATATAAATACAAAGAGATACAAGATTATTCTTCTAACTTCTAGCCTTTCCCATAATGCAATCTTGGCTCTGGTATCGCTCCTGGTCCTTGAAACCTGAAATGGTTTTGTAAATATATGTGAGCCGAAGCTCGTAGGATATAGATTAACTCAGATGCAATGTATGATTTGTGAGGTGTGATGGGTGCAACCGATACATATACAATAACATTTTTACCCATTTGTTTCAACAACCCACATTCCTGATTTCCATTTCATTATGATCATTTTTCCATTTTCTATAATGCGATACAATTCTCAATGGTACCCACGCACGCACTCACGCAAACACATATACATTTCTCATTTTTCACCAACTCGTGGTGTAAAAAGTAGGCACCGACGTCGGACGAGCGTATAGACTCACGTAGCGTTACCATCAACCCGGCCACACAGTCCCAATGGAGTAATGGGGTGTTCTATACCTCGATACGACTAACGTCCTTTCCCGATTCACTAGCCGGCGGGCAGAGAACCCAATCTGTGCAGTTTTTTGATCTTTCACCATGGAGCAACTCGTGCCCAACCTTAAACGATCCCTTGGATCTCAAATCGATCATTTTGATATTTCAAATCACAATACACACGCACGAGTCTAACCCCAAAGGTTCCTCTTGCCTAACTCAACACAACCAACTTATTCATATTGCAAAACACACACGCGAGTCCAACTCAAAATGGTTCCTCTCGCCAATCATTTTCACACATTATCATTTCAATTTCAATTTCAATTTCAATTTTAACTTTTCCATTTCATTGTCAAGTTACATTCGATTGCAATACTCAATTTCTTCTTTTAAATCAAATACAGTATAAACTCCAATGCACAACCTTTCATGAATGATATTTCACATTTCCTTCATTAATTTCATAAAGCATCAATAACACAAATTTGTATTCATTTGAAATCATGCCGTGTGAGAAAAATAGAATGCACCCATCATATGCATGTAGATATATAGTAACTGAAATTCATGTTCTCCTTCCAAAGCTTAGGGTTTTAAAGGATGATTATGTTACTATGTGACTCACAATTACCCATAGTTGTTTCCTCAAAACCATCTTTAATGTAGAAATTCCATTTACCTCGTAAGGCTTAACCAAACAGCCCGACATATGCATTCCAACCCAAATTGATTTTCATAGGTGCATCTATGGGTTTAACGAACAAGAAATTTGATAAAAAGGACCACCAATGATGAACATAATCTTTTTCAAGACATTTGACCAAAAACGGGTGAAAACGGTTAAGAAAGTTTGATAGACTCCCACTATTTTAATTATAACTCTTTCTACAAAAAGAATTTTATTGTGAGAGTAGCCTTGTTGGAAAGAGAACTTATGGGGCTTCGATTTTGGTACAAAAGCGACCCAATTTAGAGTCCGAATGAGAGAGATTTGATGAAAACAAGTTGACCTTACGCAGTCAGTCCGCTCGAGCGGACGACAGGCGCTCGAGCGCCCAACTCTCTGCTAGTTGGTCGCTTGAGCAGACAGGGCTCCGCTTGAGCGCGCAGGTGTCCGAGAAAAATCCAAGTTTTCTCCTGTTTGAGCTGCTAACTTTAAAACCCTTAAACATTCGTCAAATATGTCACAAATCTCAAGTTCCACCCCAAAATCATTGAATTCAAGTCTCGTAAACCCTTTTTATACAACAAATTTGAACAAATCATGGCTAATCATTTCTCAAAAACTCAATTCTTTGTGTAAACCCTACCCAACTCACACATTACTCTATCAACCCTTCAAATCATGTATGAAATCTACTATATTTTACTCATATAACAAATTATCAACTGAAATCAACACACACATATGAGAGAATCTAGATCCTACCTCAAATCGCCTAAAAAGCTTAAGATTCCTCCAATTTCTGTTTCCTAGGGCTTGGATGTTAAGAGATCTCATCTCTAGAGTACTTTATCTTTAATTTCTTTGCACCAAAGCTTGATTTTCACCCCTTGCTTGCTTCCAATTTGGCTTCAATCTTTCAATTTGGGTGATGGAGGGTTAGGGTTTACAAAGGGTTTTTGGGTATCTCTCTTTAGAAAGGGAAGAAGAAGAGAAGAGAAGAAAAGAAAAAAACTCAAACGAGGAGTTTCATGTGGCTGTATATATCTATATACACACATATAATCTCCCAAAATATCTCCAACGTTCGAGAATACTCTAAACATATTCCGATAGTCCACTCGAGCGGACCCCCACCGCTCGAGCGGTGACCCCAGAAGCAGAATTCCGTGAATTTCCTTAAAATTTCAATTCAAATTCCTAACTTTGCTCCCATTTTAATATTTAAAATTTTTCATTATCACACCTGTATCAATATCATCAATCACCACGTCTCTCAATTTTTACTTTCACATATATTAATTCAATCATTAATTAAGCAAAAATTTTATGGCACCCATGCCCAAATTTAATTTCTTCTCTTCTCTTACCGAAAATATAAAAGAATAAACTAAACACGCCACAAGTCGTTATAATTTCCCCCATTTTGGTAATTTCGTCCTCGAAATTCGTCTCATATCACACCAAGGTTTTCGTTAATCTCAATATATGTCCACATAATTTCAATATGACTCAAGGCTACACAAAAAACAACTGCGTTTACAGCAACGATCCTTTAAAGGAGTACTTAAAATTTTCAAAA
Organism: Heliamphora exappendiculata; assembly: GCA_034768845.1. Classification (NCBI taxonomy): domain Eukaryota; kingdom Viridiplantae; phylum Streptophyta; class Magnoliopsida; order Ericales; family Sarraceniaceae; genus Heliamphora; species Heliamphora exappendiculata. Next base: position 46,484 of record JAOTRH010000030.1, read on the forward strand.
CGAAAGATCATAACATCGTGTCGTAATACAGGTGCTAACACGCCTTTGTTCCAAAAAATGTCACACTACCATCTGGCTCGACTATCGAACTCCAATATTTCACAACTACGAAAATTATTCGTATTCATCAAATTATACTCATATCGAGTTTGACCAATCTAAGATAGTTTATCATTTAACACAACATATGTTCTTACCCAAAATCAATACTGGAACTGGAGTCAACCACTCCTTCATTGATCACCATGTCACGTCACATACACGTTCCCGAAGGCTAAACCTTCTCAACCAGAGCATTATGCATCACAGGTCTCACCACTGCTAGGATCCTCTCGACTTCGTCGTATTATGGTCTAACTCACTGCTGTACTCTAATGCATACCGAGGACTACTTCTCCAACCCAAACACATGTTGTCAAATTCGAACGTTGTTCACAAGGGTTACATGTGTTACCCCAAAAATCACCCATGCCCTTACGGCCAACCAACTACCACAAATTTAAAACCACATCACCACTTGTACGGCATTTCTTGAGTCCTTCTGCCATCGACACTAACACAGTTACCTGAACTCCGTGAGTCACTAGGACTATTCACACCTCAAAAGTAAAATGCTTCACCGGTAATCACTTACTTACACAGACTAAAATCATATACATTCGCATCTTAAAACCATATACATTCGCATCTTCCCTTCAAACGGTCGACCCACTTTTCGCACTTTAAGAATTCAGTATAATCCAAAGCTTCCAAACATAACACAATTCCAGACTCACAAGAGCCTATCAAACCCACCACGTGAATATTCCAAAGGCAAGGTTCCAACAAAATTCCCACTCTACCATGAACTAGAGATGCAATCATCAACCCGGAACAAGCTACACGCCATGACTAACGGTTCTTGATTAAGCAGTACAAAAAGATTCTATGCCTCGACACGAACTTCCTCGTCAAAAGGGACAAACATTCCTAGTCTATCAATCAAATCTCTTAGGGAACGCAACTCCACACACTTACATTCACACCGTTGAGTGAATAGACTCCAATCAGAAAACCGACGAGGAACTTAACCCTGTAATCACCCGATTATGACATTATCCATTCCCTAAGGTACACAGTCACGGATCACAACACAAACACAAATCCATTAGGACTCCCATCGATATTTGGCTTTCAAAGAACCCTGTAAATCTCACCTTGAGGTTGCATCACCCATGGCTACACAGCTACTGTCGACCCCGATCGTGATATCCAGATCATCCGTTACACTAAACTCTCAACTCTTAGGCCTCATTCACATTATACTCATATCGGCCTTAAACCCACTGAACGCCCTTAGGGACATCACCTAACTTGAACTAAAGCTACAAGCATTTCATACAAACCAAACTATATCTCAAGAAACATTACCCATACGCTCAGGTTCAAATGGGCTCTTCAAGAAACCATGAGCAAATGAATCCGCACTCTTATGATCCCAACGCTTTACTCTCACCAAGGACGAATAATCGCACCGGTCAACCAACTCTAATATGTCTCTTTCGCTAGGAAAACCATGAGTCGGCTATAGGCTCTCGCTCCACGTCACGACCTCGTAGGGCCACCATTACACACTCGGTTTGAAAGAAGGCTAATTACCAATCTTCATAAAGACATCGGACATCGTCAGACAAACGATATCGGCCACTATTCACAATGAGTATATCATTCGTAGCATTTGGTTTTCACACTTAGATCTCTACCCAAGCACATTGACTATCACCCACTCATTCACATCCCAACGATGCATCACGCGCGTTAGTAAGGCCCTCACCGATTATCCACCAAAGCATAACACCACATATATTCGCTTCACTTTAGGACATCTCCTCACAGGGTTACAACATATCAACTCAATTTCCTATAGGTTAGTAACAATTTCACGGGTAGACAAAACCCATGCCACAGTCTTTAGCTCACGGCTTCGGTACCACCTGAAATCACAAAACACTCCATCTCTTATGTCACTAAATGAATACCACTAGCACATAGCTATCTGAATGTAAAAGCGACTACATAAAACATAAACAAAACAAACCTCACCTACCGACTCCAGACCGAATGACACCACCCTATTACTCAACTTTAAGGGTAAAAAAACATCACCATCTTTAGATATTACGCCGGATAACATACAACCAACATCATCTGCTCATGGGATCTTCTCATACAAATACATCATCCTAAGATGACCAAGTTAGCTACATCAACAACATCTATCACAAGTCCCACAAACGTCATACACTCACATTCTTACCAAACACTATGTATTCCACATAGTTTCTTACTCTTGAAAACAATGACCCAAGTCACAAAACTCTTCTCCATGAAACTTCCCAAACGACCTCGAATCTTCATTCACCACATTACAACTACCATCGACATACATCTCATCTTACGTATATGCACATCACTCGATAACCAACTTATCGATAACATCTTTAGTCCACATATTCTTTCCTCATACGCTTTTAACTTTGATCAAGAAACACGACTTAGCATCACGCTAGCAGGAAAACACAAGGGTTATCAATCTAACCTTCAAAATCACAAGATACCACTGTGGTCACCAACAACACCACTCAGGGTAGGGGACATTCCCAAACACGTGCCTAAGGACAGACTTTCTAACACACTTTACACCGGAGATTATTACGCTCCCGTCCATTATATTTCCAGACACTGCTCCCGTTCATACCCAATCTCGGGGCACACGATTCATGACATAGCATGGCTCAAGACATAGCACGGCACATGACGTACATAATCCTCAACGCGCCTAAAAACGCGCCTAAAACCACGCCTCATATCCAACCATAATAAACAACCTTCAAGAGGTAACACTCTACCGTACTTGTTCGTCAAACGACTGGTAGCACAACACATAACGGGCAACTAACTACGGTCACCCCCAACTCACCTGGGTACAACACACTCCAAACAATCGATGCTTGTCTCACGAGCTTACACCTACCACCATTACTAACCACCGGGACATAATTTCACTATCCATACTATCAACCATAACCCCTTCCACAAGGATATCACAACACCCAAGTAGGTCAAACTCAACCTAACCTCCTAAAGCCAAGCTACACATTACTCCCCATCTAATCACATCCAATCAACACATGTTCACATACCGAGGAAAAACCTTAGAGCAATGCGGTAATCCAGGCAACTAATTCAGATTTCTAATAGAAAGAACGTCGGCCAAACGCTTTTCTATTTCGAATCCCAAAGTAGTTGATTGGACGCCATATGGCATGCCACATCACCCCAAGACTTAACCTTCCATACTCATAGAAACACATAGCATGCATAAGACAATTCAATCACAAATCTATGCAAGCACAAAGTTCATGCCGTGTAGTGGTGCCTAATCCCATCGAACAATTTTCATATAAAGGTCATCCTTACTTCCCACGGCTCATAGGTATTCGTACCTAGAGCTCTGATACTAATTGTAACGCTTTGACCACGGGGAACCTATGAATCAACTTAACCGTCCCGCATACAGAGGTCATTAACAATAAATCTCCATCACCAAAGGTTCGAGTTGGAGACATATATAACAAAAACCTTCTTTAAACAATTAAATTCTCATACATATCCACCAATTTCATATAAAAGCCTGTGATTCTCCAAGGGTTTATTTACAACCACAATATCATTATACTCATCTGCTCAATTATACATACAAACATGATATAAATACAAAGAGATACAAGATTATTCTTCTAACTCCTAGCCTTTCCCAAAATGCAATCTTGGCTCTGGTATCGCTCCTGGTCCTTGAAACCTGAAATGATTTTGTAAACATATGTGAGCCAAAACTCGTAGGATATAGATTAACTCAGATGTAATGCATGATTTGTGAGGTGTGATGGGTGCAATCGATACATATACAATAACATTTTTACCCATTAGTTGCAACAACCCACATTCCTGATTTCCATTTCATTATGATCATTTTCCCTTTTTCTATAATGCGATACAATTCTCAATGCTACACACACCCATGACCTACGCACGCACTCACGCAAACAAAGATACATTTCTTATCTTTCACCAACTCGTGGTGTAAAAAGTAGGCACCGACGCTGGAGGAGCGTATAGACTCACGTAGTGTTACCATCAACCCAGCCGCACAGGCCCAATGGAGTAACGGGACGTTCTATACCCCGATACGACTAACGTCCTTTCCCGATTCACTAGTTGACGGGCAGAAAATCCAATCTGTGCAATTTTTCGATCTTTCACCATGGAGCAACTCGTGCCCAACCTTAAACAATCCCTTGGATCCCAAAACGGTCCTTTTGATATTTCAAATCACTATACACACGCACAAGTCCAACCCCAAAGGTTCCCCTCGCTCAACTCAACACAACCAACTTATTCATATTGCAAAATACACATGCGAGTCCAACTAAAAATGGTTCCTCTCGCCAATCATTTTCACACATTATCATTTCAATTTCAATTTCAATTTTTCCATTTCATTGTCAAGTTACATTCGATTGCAATACTCAATTTCTTCTTTTAAATCAAATACAGTATAAGCTCTAATGCACAACCTTTCATGAATCATATTTCACATTTTCTTCATTAATTTCATAAAGTATCAATAACACAAATTTGTATTCGTTTGAAATCATGCCGTGTGAGGAAAATAAAATGCACCCATCATATGCATGTAGATATATACTAACTGAAATCCTTGTTCTCCTTCCAAAGCTTAGGGTTTTAAAGGATGATCATGTTACTATATGACTCACAATTACCCATACTTGTTTCCTCAAAATCATCTTTAATGTAGAAATTCTATTTACCTCGTAAGGCTTAACCAAACAGCCCTACATATGCATCCCAACCCAAATTGATTTTCATAGGTGCATCTATGGCTCAACGAACAAGAAATTTGATAAAAAAGGACCACCAATGATGAAAATAATCTTTTTCAAGACATTTGGCCAAAAACTGGTGAAAAATGGTTAAGAAAGTTTGATATATTCCCACTATTTTAATCATAACTTTTTCTACAAAAAGAATTTTATTGTGAGAGTAGCCTTGTTGGAAAGAGAACTTATGGGGCTTCGATTTGAGTACAAAAACGACCCCATTCGGAGTCCGAATGAGAGAGATATGTTCAAAACAAGTTGAATTTACGCAGTTAGTCCGCTTAAGCGGACGACGGGCGCTCGAACGCCCAACTCTCTGCCAGTTGGTCGCTCGAGCACGCTGGTGTCCGAGAAAAACTCAAATTTTCTCCTGTTTGAGCTACTAACTTCCAAACCCTTAAACATTCATCAAATATGTCACAAATCTCAAGTTCCACCCCAAAATCATTGAATTCAAGTCTCATAAACCTTTTTTATACAACAAGTTTGAACAAATCATGGCTAATCCTTTCTCAAAAACTCAATTCTTTGTGCAAACCCAACCCAACTCACACATTACTCTATCAACCCTTCAAATCATGCATGAAACCTACTATATTTTACTCATATAACAAATTATCAATTCAAATCAACACACACATATGAGAGAATCTAGATCCTACCTCAAATTGCCCAAAAGCTAAAGATTTCTCCAATTTCTCCCTCTGAGGGCTTGGATGTTGAGAGATCTCACCTCTAGAGTACTTTATCTTTAATTTCTTTGCTCCAAAACTTGATTTTCACCAATTGCTTGCTTCCAATCTAGCTTCAATCTTTCAATTTGGGTGATGGGGGGTTAGGGTTTACAAAGGGTTTTTGGGTATCTCTCTCTAGAAAGGGAAGAAGAAGAGAAGAGAAGAAGAAAACTCAAATGAGGAGTCTCACGTGGTTGTATGTATGTATATACACATTTATAATCTCCCAAAATATCTCTAACGTTCGAGAATACTCCAAACATATCCTGATAGTCCGCTCGAGCGGACCCCCACCGCTCAAGCGGTGACCCCTGAAATAGAATTCCGTGAATTTTCTTAAAATTTCAATTCAAATTCCCAACTTTGCTCCCATTTTAATATTTAAATCTTTCTATTATCACACCTGTGTCATTATCATTCATCATCATGTATTTCAATTTTACTTTCTCATATATGAATTCAATCGTTAATTAAGCAAAAATTTTATGACACCCATACCCAAATTTAATTTCTTCTCTTCTCTTACTGAAAATATAAAAGAAAAAACTAAACACGCCACAAGTCGTTACAATTTCCCCCAATTTTGGAAATTTTGTCCTCGAAATTCGCCTCTATCACACCAAGGTTTCCGTTAATCTCAATATGTGTCCACATAATTTCAATATGACTCAAGGTTACACAAAAAACAAGTATGTTTACAGCAAGGATCTCTTAAAGGAGTACATAAAATTTCCAAAACGAAATATCATAACACCGTGTCGTAATATAGGTGCTAACACGCCTTTGTTCCCAAAAGTGTCACACTACCATCTGGCAAGACTTTCGAACTCAAATATTTCACAACTATAAAAATTATTCGTATTCATCAAATTATACTCATATCGAGTTTGACCAATCTAAGACAGTTTATTATTTAACTCAACATCAGTTCTTACCCAAAATCAATACTGGAACTGGAGTCAACCACTCCTTCATTGATCACCATGTCACGTCACATACACGTTCCCGAAGGCTAAACCTTCTCAACCAGAGCATTATGCATCACAGGTCTCACCACTGCTAGGATCCTCTCGACTTCGTCGTATTATGGTCTAACTCACTGCTGTACTCTAATGCATACCGAGGACTACTTCTCCAACCCAAACACATGTTGTCAAATTCGAACGTTGTTCACAAGGGTTACACGTGTTACCCCAAAAATTACCCATGCCTTTACGGCCAACCGACTACCACAAACTTAAAACCATATCACTACTCGTATGGCATTACTTGAGTCCTTCAGCCATCGACACTAACACAGTTACCTGAACTCCGTGAGTCACTAGGATTATGCACACCTCAAAAATTAAATGCTTCACCAGTAATCACTTGCTTACACAGACTAAAACCATATACATTCGCATCTTAAAACCATATACATTCGCATCTTCCCTTCAAACGGTCGACCCACTTTTCGCACTTTAAGAATTCAGTATAATCCAAAGCTTCCAAACATAACACAATTCCAGACTCACAAGAGCCTATCAAACCCACCACGTGAATATTCCACTGGCAACGTTCCAACAAAATTCCCACTCTACCATGTACTAGAGATGTAATCATCAACCCGGAACAAGCTACACGCCACGACTAACGGTTCTCGATTAAGCAGTACAAAAAGATTCTATGCCTCGGCACGAACTTCCTCGTCAATAGGGACAAACATTCCTAGTCTATCAATCCAATCTATAAGGGAACGCAACTCCACACACTTACATTCACACGGCTGAGTGAACAGACTCCAACTAGAAAACCCACGAGGAACTCAGCCCTGTAATCACCCGATTCTGACATTATCCATTCCCTAAGGTACACACCCGCGGATCACAAAACGAACACAAATCCTTTGAGACTCCCATCGATATTTGGCTTTCAAAGAACCATGCAAATCTCACCTTGAGGTTGCATCACCCATGGCTACACAGCTATTGTCGACCCCGATCGTGATATCCAGATCATCCGTTACACTAAACTCTCAGCACCTATACCTCATTCACATTATACTCATATCGGCCTTAAACCCACTGAACTCCCTTAGGGACTTCACCTAACTTGAACTAAAGGTACCAGCATTTCATACAAACATAACTATATCTCAAAAAACATTACCCATATGCTCGGGTTCAAATGGGCTCTTCAAGAAACCATGAGCAAATGAATCCGCACTCTTATGATCCCAACGTTTTGCTCTCACTAAGGGCGAATAATCAAACTGGTCAACTAACCCTAATATGTCTCTCCCGCTAGGAAAACCATGAGTGGCTCTAGGCTCTCGCTCCACATCACGACCACGTAGGGCCACCATTACACACTCGGTTTGAAAGGAGGTTAATTACCAGTCTTCGCAAAGACATCGGACATCGTCAGACAAACGTTATCGGCCACTATTCACAATGAGTATATCATTCGTAGCATTAAGTCTTCACACTTAGATCTCTACCCAAGCACATTGACTATCACCCACTCCTTCACATCCCAACGATGCATCACGCGCGTCAGTAAGGCCCTCACCGATTATCCACCAAAGGATAACACCACATATATTCGCTTCACTTTAGGACATCTCCTCACAGGGTTACAGCACATCAACTTGATTTCCTATAGGTTAGTAAGAATTAAACGGGTAGACAAAACCTATGCCACAGTCTTTAGCTCGCGGCTCCGGTACCACTTGAAATCACAAAACACTCAATCTCTTATGTCACTACATGAATACCACCAGCACACAGCTATCTGAATGTAAAAGCGACTACATAAAACATAAACAAAATAAACCTCGCCTTCTGACTCCAGACCGAACGACACCACCCTATTACTCAACCCTAAGGGTAAAACAACATCACCATCTTTAGATATTATGCCGGATCACACACAACCAACATCATCCGCTAATGGGATCTTCTCATACAAATACATCATCATAAGATGACTAAGTCAGCTACATCAACAACATCTATCGCAAGTCCCACAAACGTCGTACACTCACATTCTTACCAAACACTATGTATTCCACATAGTTTCTTCCTCTTGAGAACAACGACCCAAGTCACAAAAGTCTTCTCCGTGAAACTTTTCAAACGACCTCGAATCTTCATTCACCACATTACAACTACCATCGATATACATCTCATCTTACGTATATGCACATCACGCGATAACCTACTTATCGATAACATCTTTAGTCCATATATTCTTTCCTCATACGCTTTTAACTTTTATCAAGAAACACGACTTAGCATCGCGCTAGGAGGAAAACACAAGGGTTATCAATCTAACCTTCAAAATCACAAGATACCACTGTGGTCACCAACAACACCCCTCAGGGTAAGGGACATTCCCAAACACGTGCCTAAGCACAGACTTTCTAACACACTTTACACCGGAGATTATTACGCTCCCGTGCATTATGTTTCCAGACACTGCTCCCGTCCATACCCAATCTCGGGACACACAATTCATGACATAGCACGGCTCAAGACATAGCAGGACTCATGATGTACATAATCCTCAACGCGCCTAAAATCACGCCTCATATCCAACCACAATAAACAACCTTCAAGAGGTAACACTCTACCGTACTTGTTCGTCAAACAACTGGTAGCACAACACATAACGGGCAACTAACTACGGTCACCCCCAACTCACTTGGGTACAACACACTCCAAACAATAAATGCTTGTCTCACGAGCTTACACCTATCACCATTACTGACCACCGGGTCATAATTTCACTATCCATACCATCATCCATAACCCCTTCCACAAGGATATCACAACACCCAACTAGGTCGAACTCAACCTAACCTCTTAAAGCCAAGCTACACATTACTCACCACCTAATCACATCACATCAACACATGTTTACATACCAAGGGAAAGCCTTAGAGTAACGCAATAATGCAGGCAACTAATTTAGATTTCTCATAGAAAGAACGTCGGCCAAACGCTTTTCTATTTCGAACCCCAAAGTAGTTGATTGGACGCCATATGGCAGGCCACATCACCCCAACCCCAAGACTTAACCTTCCATGCTCATAGAAACATATAGCACGCGTAAGACAATTCAATCACAAATCCATGCAAGCACACAGTTCATGCCATGTAGTGGTGCCTAATCCCATCAAACAATTTTCAGATAAAGGTCATCCTTACTTCCCACGGCTCCTAGGTATTCGTACCTAGAGCTATGATACCATTTGTAACGCTTCGACCCCGGAGAACCTATGAATCAACTCAACTGTCCTGCATACAGAGGTCACTAACAATAAATCTCCATCACCAAAGGTTCGAGTTCGAGACATATATAACAAAAACCTTCTTTAAACAATTAAATTCTCATACATATCCACCAATTTTAACTAAAAGCCTGTGATTCTCTACGGGTTTATTTACAATCACAATATCATACTCATCTGCTCAAATATACATACAAACATGATATAAATAAAAAGAGATACAAGATTATTCTTCTAACTTTTAGCCTTTCTCATAATGCAATCTTGGCTCTGGTATCGCTCCTGGTCCTTGAAACCTGAAATAGTTTTGTAAACATATGTGAGCCGAAGATCGTAGGATATAAATTAACTCAGATGTAATGCATGATTTGTGAGGTGTGATAGGTGCAACCGATACATATACAATAACATTTTTACCCATTAGTTTCAACAACCCACATTCCTGATTTCCATTTCATTATGATCATTTTCCCTTGATACAATTCTCAATGCTACACACACCCATGACCCACGCACGCACGCACTCACGCAAACACATATACATTTCTCATCTTTCACCAACTCGTGGTGTAAAAAGTAGGCACCGACGCTGGACGAGCGTATAGACTCACGTAGCGTTACCATCAACCTAGCCACATAGGGGCCCAATGGAGTAACGGGACGTTCTATACCCCGATACAACTAACGTCCTTTCCCGATTCACTAGCCGGCGGGCAGAGAACCCAATCTGTGCAGTTTTTCGGTCTTTTACCATGGAGCAACTCGTGCCCAACCTTAAACGATCCCTTGGATCCCAAATCGGTCCTTTTAATATTTCAAATCACAATACACACGCACGAGTCCAACCCCAAAGGTTCCTCTCGTCCAACTCAACACAACCAACTTATTCATATTGCAAAACACACACGCGAGTCCAACTCAAAATGGTTCCTCTCGTCAATCATTTTCACACATTATTATTTTAATTTCAATTTCAACTTTTCCATTTCATTGTCAAGTTACATTCGATTGCAATACTCAATTTCTTCTTTTAAATCAAATACAGTATAAGCTCCAATGCACAACCTTTCATGAATCATATTTCACATTTCCTTCATTAATTTCATAAAGCAATAATAACACAAATTTGAATTCGTTTGAAATCATGCCGTGTGAGAAAAATAGAATACACCCATCATATGCATGTAGATATATATGTACTAAATCCATGTTCTCCTTTCAAAGCTTAGGGTTTTAAAGGATGATCATGTTACTATATGACTTATAATTACCCATACTTGTTTCCTCAAAACCATCTTTAATGTAAAAAATCTGTTTACCTCGTAAGGCTTAACCAAACAGCCCGGCATATGCATCCCAACCCAAATTGATTTTCATAGGTGCATCTATAGCTCAACGAACAAGAAATTTGATAAAAAGGACCACCAATGATGAAAATAATCTTTTTCAAGACATTTGACCAAAAACGGGTGAAAAACAGTTAAGAGAGTTTGATATACTCCCACTATTTTAATCAGAACTTTTTCTACAAAAAGAATTTTATTGTGAGAGTAGCCTTATTGGAAAGAGAACTTCTGGGGTTTCGATTTGAGTACAAAAATGACCCCATTCGAAATCTGGATGAGGGAGATATGATCAAAACAAGTTGACCTTACGCAGTCAGTCCGCTCGAGCGAACGATGGGCGCTCGAATTCCCAACTCTCTGCCAGTTGGTCGTTCGAGCGGACAGGGCTCCGCTCAAGTGCGCTGGTGTCCGAGAAAAACTCAAATTTTTCCCTTTTTGTGCTGCTAACTTCAAAACCCTTAAACATTCATCGAATATGTCACAAATCTCAAGTTCCACCTCGAAATCATTGAATTCAAGTCTCATAAACCCTTTTTATACAACAAATTTAAACAAATCATGGCTAATCCTTTCTCAAAAACTCAATTCTTTGTACAAACCCAACCTAACTCACACATTACTCTATAAACCCTTCAAATCATGCATGAAACCTACTATATTTTACTCATATAACAAATTATCAACTCAAATCAACATACACATACAAGAGAATCTAGATCCTACCTCAAATCGCCCAAAAGCTTAAGATTCCTCCAATTTCTCCCTCATAGGGCTGGATGTTGAGAGATCTCGCCTCTAGAGTACTTTATCTTTAATTTCTTTATTTCAAAGCTTGATTTCCACCCTTACTTGCTTCCAATCTAGCTTCAATCTTTCAATTTGGGTGATGGAGGGTTCGGGATTACAAAGGGTTTTTGGGTGTCTCTCTCTAGAAAGGGAAGAAGAAGAGAAGAGAAGAAGAAAACTCAAATGAGGAGTCTCACGTGGCTGTATATATGTATATACACATATATAATCTCCTAAAATGTCTCCAACATTCGGGAATACTCCAAGCATATCCCGATAGTCCGCTCGAGTAGACCCCCATTGCTCGAGCGGTGACCCCTGAAGCAGAATTCCGTGAATTTTTTTAAAATTTCAATTCAAATTTCCAACTTTGCTCCCATTTTAATATTTGAATATTTCCATTATCACACATGTATCAATATCATCTATCACCATGTATCTCAATTTCACTTTCACATATATTAATTCAATCGTTAATTAAGCAAAAAATTTTTTGGCACCCACGCCCAAATTTAATTTTTTCTCTTCTCTTACCAAAAATATAAAAGAATAAACTAAACGCGCCACAAGTCGTTACATTCTATGCCACAACCAACTATTATCATTCAAGGCGGTTAAACACTTGATATCATTTTTAGAAAGATCACTGAGAGTAAATATGTAAATATTTTTATGTCTTTGACCTTTAAAAATAATTTTGTTATTGGTTGAATTTTCAATAACACACTTAGCATGATCAAGCACAACCTTGTGGCCTGTCACGCCTCAAACTCTGGGTCACGTGAAACTCCCACAAACAATCAACCACAACACCCAGCCCGAGAATACATTCTCAAAATAAACATACAAGCATTGTATATCAACGCCAAACGGCATACATTACAATGCTCCAACGCCGAGAAACTTGTATTAAGCATACATGATATAGATAGAAACCAAAAGGAAGACTATAATTGTTCTACATCTCCAGCACCTCTAGATCAACCTACATGACCGGTACTTGAAGAAAATCAAATCCCACACCGTGAACCAAAACTCAGCAGAAACTAGACATGCATGTAATATAAGCTAAACATGCTAAGAAAACGAGGTACAATTTTATACTCTCTTTCAAATCTTAAAAACAGTTTAAAAACGATTTTAGATCACGACTCACAAGAGCCATTAAAAACAAGTTTCACAAGCAATGGAAAAGCGAGGATAAAAACTATTTTTCGACTTATCAGAGCCTTGAAAACGATTCTAGTATTACGACTCCTGCAAGCCGTTAATACAGTATTTTGACTCCCGCAGGCCGTTAATACAGTTTTAAGAAAATTGATCCATCCATCCCAATATGTAGTTTATACAATCCATGTATCTTCTAGAACTTTCACCGAAGGACCGCTCATCTATGCAACACACACAACCGATGCAACTACACAACGCACACAACCCGTGCAACACATACAACGCACGCAACCCGTGCAACACATATCTTCACGGACTTTCACCGTAGGACTGCAGCCCCCGAATACACCTTTATGGACTTCAACTGAAGGACCTCAGCCCCAACCTTCTCGGACTATCACCGAAGGACCGCAGCCCTATTATCTTTACGGACTTTCACTGAGGGACCAATATCCGCCCAACATATGCAACACAGATACAATTTTACGTATCAACATGCATATCTACACATGCCTAAATCACGGGATAAAATCGTATCAAAACATGCATACTAAACCAAGGTTTAAATGCATAAAGTCACGTACTATCACTACGTTACACGAACCACGTTACATGCTACACACGCAACTCACACAATGCTTGCAATTCATGCAACATGCATCACATACATCCGTTCCTCATATTCCACATAACCATGCCTATAAAACGTCTGAGTTTTAAAGCATGCAATCATGGTACACGTAACGATACCAAAACATGTAATCCACTTGCATAATTCATGCATAATAAACCACAGTTATAAATGCATAAAGCCAATTATAAATGCACATAGCCATATATAACCTCAAACCGTGACATCACACGCCACAAACCTGACATCTACTCACATGGACAACCAACAACTCACAAAACCAAGCCTAACCCAAAGGCTAACACCACTCAAGCGCTCAAGCGCTCAACCACCGCTCGAGCGGTCCCCTACCGACATAGAACACTGCCACAACCCCGCTTGAGCGCTCAACTACAGCTCGAGTGGTCCCCAACCGACATACATCTCTGCCACCAGCCGCTCGAGCCACAACCATCGCTCGAGCGGTCAACGCTGGGAGGAAACCCAAACCGAGAAACAAAATCAAACCCCCGCACGCAACGATGCATGAACCACCACGCACACAATCGTGTACCAAAAATCCGCATCTAACCATGCACGTCACCCCCAAGGACGACACCCAAACAAACACCCGAAGCCATGACACGACTCCCAAAACCATCACACAACCAACCGAACCCAAAAAAACCCACAGGTATTTGAATTGACTAATTCTCATAAATTAATCAATTGAATACCATAGGATGCCAATTGAAAACCAAGGCCCAACCACCTCATATCATAACCCAGACCAACACACGCCCAACACGGCCAACACAAACTCCCACACACCCAACGCGGCCAACCAAGATGAAAAATAACATTTTTCCAAACATTCAGCCAAAAATGGGTGAAAACGGTTTAGAAATTCTAACATATCTTCACTCTTTTGATCATAACTTTTTCCATGAAAAGAATTTAAAGGTAAGAGAGGTGCCATTAGAAAGAAGACTTCTGGGACTTCAATTTGAGTACAAGAACGACCTAATTCTGAGTCCGGACGAGGGAGATAACATCAAAATAAAATGGCCCTGCGCAGCTAGTCCGCTCGAGTGGACATCGGGTGCTCGAGCGAGCTACCACCCGAGAAAAACGTAAATTTTCTTGTTCTTGGTGTTCTAAGCCCCCAAACTCTCCAACACCCACTATGATGCTTCAAAACATTCACAAACCTACCAATTCGCATATATTTAACACCCACGGACACACAGGAGCTCAAACCACCAAAGACCACCGAACGAAAAACCTCGAAACCCGATTCCATCCAATCGAAACAACACAAAACCCCCTTTTCAAGCCAAAACCCAGTCTTTCAAAACATAAATCGATTTTTCATGCATTTTTAACCGGTAAAAACACTAATGATTACACGTAGCACCCTTATAAGACATGAGAGTCTAGGATCCTACCTCGGTGAGTTAAAAACTCGACGCCTCAAACCACGTGCAAAACTGAACTTCGCCAGAATAAAATTATGTCCGGATGAACGCGTAGCCCACCATGCCAATAGTAGGGATCCGCTGTTGAATTGTCGAAAATCGAGCCTTGGGCCCCGAGAAGTTAGAGAGAAGACAAAGAGAAAAAGGAGAAAACTTAACTGAGAAGTTTTGAAAATATCTAACTCCAGATATTTATAGACCTCCAAAAATTTTTTTTTTGAAATTTTTTGAAATTTGCCCCGTAACGTCCCGCGGCCTCGGGAACCTACCCTGCATGCATATCTAACTCCGATTATGCATCTAACAGCATATAAACATGCAAAATCGTAAACAAGAAACACGCGTCGAAAAACGCTGGAAAAAAAAACGGGTCAAGGTCTCACATGGCTTTTGTCACAAAGTTGTCTTATACTAAGAAGGCACTACAAGAAAATACACTTTTGCTGACCAAATTTTTTGTCGGCAAAAGTTATTTTTTGGTTGCCAAAAACCTTTGCCAACCAAAGTTTTTGGTCGCCATTGTCGTCGGCAAAGGACTGTCGGTAAAGACCTTCGCCGACCAAAATCACAGTGGTCGCCAAAGATCTCGGAGTTTTTCCGACTAATACTGTAGTCAGTAATATATACTTTTGCCGACGAACATGATTAGTCACTAAAACAAATTGGTTGGTAGGAAAGAGGCATTGGCAACCAATTCTTCAGTCGGCAAAGTGCAGGGACCTTTGCGGACCAAACCATTAGGTCGGCAAAAGGTGTTATTGGCGACTAAATTATGTCATTGGCAAAAACGTTTAAATTTTTTGAATGCCTTTCGCCTATAAGCCCATTTGGTCGGCAAAATTGTTTTAGCGACCAAAATAGTGTTGTCGGTAAAAACCTTTAAATTTTTTGAATGCCTTTCACCGACAAACCCATTTGATCGGCAAAGATGTTTTTGCCGACTAAATTATTTAGTTGCCAAAAATTATTTTCCACATTATAATATTTTAATCGAAAAAAATTAACGATGATAATAATAATAATAATAATAATTATTATTATTATTAACTCCATTAAAAAAAATACTAACTAATACAAATAATTATCAATTCACAAACTAAGCCTGTGATCCATATACAAATAAATTTATAATTAATAATTTATATATATTCAAAATGATACGTAATACTTTTAATTATTAAATTAAAAAAGTTCTTCTAAAAAAAACTATTAACAATTCATAAAGTAAACATATAACCTGTGTGCATACAAAAATTAATAAAAAAAAACTACAATTCATTCTAAAATTATAAATGTTCAGAAAAAAATAAAATCACATAAAACACCACCTTAATGCATTCTTAGTACGCTCATTAAATAAAACTTTAATAGATAAAAATACAAAAAAAAATTAAAATTCTTTACTCATTAAAATTAAACTTCAATAGACAGATTTTATAAACGGTTGATGATACTCAACAGCAGGTGTTTCCTACTCGTCTGATAGTCATCCCCCTCATCTCATTAATCTTCCTCTAAGCTGTGCTAGATTCTAAAGCTGCATCAATTAGAATATTAAACTATTAGCAAGTAAGAGTATATCTCATCTTTTTTTTCAAAGAGAGTATATCTCATCAATCCTCTAAAAGAACTCTTGAACTCAACTTATTTTAAAAATCGGTGCTTCTCAAATTTAAAAAAAAAAAATTCTAAGTGTAAAATCCAAAAAAATTTGGCAAAATTTTCTCTATTTTTTGGATAATCCCAAATTATTAGATGACCTGTCAAATGAAAACAATATAATATACTTAGGTACAACCTGAATCTCAAAACCCAATAAAAATTAAAACTACTATTCATCTTAGTTTTATAACAATTATACTAATCTCAAAAAGAATTAAACCATGATGGCGATCATAAATTGTGCTGCCAAAATCGATTACCTTGATGGCACTTGATTTAGGGACCCTTTTAAAGTAAGAACCATCATTGGGTGATCGTGAACAAACCTGTTCATGTAGAATGTACAATAAGGTCCCAACAAAAATTAACATTAAGAAAATGGAAGCATACAAGGAATGTACAATACAAGTATAAAAGGAATGTGCTCCAGAAGCACATACAACTCAACAATTAAAAGAGCCCTAGTCCATTTCACACAATATGCATTACATTCTTATTATTATTATTATTATTATTATTGATAAGTATACATGTGTACAAGGGCATTAAGGAAATACAACCCAAAAAGAGGGGAGAACCAAAACTCCCACCATAAGGAGAACAACAAAGACAAACAAAACCCTAACAACCTTATTAAATATTCTGAAACAGAACACATCTTTTTACAATAAAGCTAACATAGTAAAAAACAAAATATAACAGGTGGAAATCCAAGAAAAACAAAGTACTTGTTTTTCTGTAGAAAATCATATAATAAGCTTGGTCCAAGCTTCTCAAACACCTGTTAAAAACCATTTGAATTCATCCGCAAATCTTAACCCCCAAACATTTGTGAAATTGGGGAAATTAATCCACCAAATCAATTAAATACTTACAATACAAATATGGTTACGATAGTCAAACCAGTTCCGTATTTGCACACGACTGCAAGGAGTAAACCCATTTAACCTCTGACAAGTGATTAAAAATCCCGCCAAATCAGCAACAATGGTATTGAAATTGATTAGAACAGATTTAACCAATAAAACTATACATACCGATTGCCACCTTTAACGTTTTTACCAAGTTGTTGTAATACATCAACTTCTATCATATCTGTGTCACGATACTTCTTAGTACTACGAACAATTTTGACAACAACCATTTCCTTCCTTTCTCTGTCCCAACATTCCAAAACCTGGCCAAAGGCGTCTCCATAAATTTAGATCAGTAGAAGCAGATATGAGATGAATCCATCATTAAACTTTCAAGGTAGAATTAATTGAAAGAGTTCTATTAAGAGGCACCTTCACCCATTTTGCTGTGGATCTTATCTGTAACACGAAAACAAAGCAATACATTTCAATCAGAAACAAATAACAACTAGGGGACAAGATAGCATAGAAATCCAAGTCTTTACAAGTCAAAAGTATTGCCGCAAGAATTATGCTACCAAACCATGAAATGGATTCAGTAAAAAAACCTTGCGCAAAGCTTCTACCAGAGCTGGAACTATGTAGTCAGATAACTACTTAATATAAGACTCATTATGACCTTGAGCAAGCCCTTTTTCTACAGCTAATTTGGCCGAACGCAAAAGCTATGGCATGGCTTTTCAACAGTTTGGCCGAACGCAACAGCAACTACTTAAATGTTCCAATTTTTCCATATTCAACAGTTTCCATGAATCCACTCCACAATTTCTATATTAACTAGGGTTTCAATCAATCTCAAAAAAATAAAAAATAAAATAAAAACCTAGGATTTCATATGATTATACCTCAAAATCAACACAAACCAAAGAAAAACATCCAATGTAGTCAAAATCCTACCTTGTGAGAGCCAACAACGCCACAATCACCCGAACCCTAGAAATTCGGTCTCCATGGTTTCGGCGCCTAGGTGGTTCAACGCAAAGCTCCTATGATTTCGTTCTCGAATCTTCGTCGGCATCATCCAATTAGGTGTACAACGGAACCCAAGTTGGAGGGAAATGGGGGTTTGGGAGCTTGAAGCTCGTTAATGGCGGAAAGAAGAAAAACTGAAGAAGAGGTACGGGAGAGAGTGAGATGCGGGTTCAGGGGGTTTGGCATCAATTTACTCTTGGTTCTTTTTTTTTTTTTTTTTTCTTATTCTCAAATTTTTAAATTTTTTTTTTTATTATTATTATTTTTTAGGTAGTTAAGTGAGGAATAGAAGACCCAAATTTTAACCTTGGGAGTATGTGGGACAAATTGCAGCATAGGTCACATGAGCTGCGCCATCACATAATTTCACTATTTTTAATAAATACATAATATATTTTAAATTATAAAAACTCATTTTATTTAATTTATCTGATTTAATTTAAATTTAATTCAAATTATTTAATTAAATAATAAAAAAAATTTAATGTTAGTCTCATCAAATGTGGGCTATGGCCATTTATAATAGAGCAATTGAAGAAGAATAAGAGATTAATGATTAATGTATTGTTAAGGTACCTACTTCATATACAACGCAGTATGGATACTATGCATCAATAGCACTAGTGAGGGAGGGGAGAAACTATTGGCACCCAATAAAGATTGCAACCAAATTGGCTAGAAACCATAGAATGTTGTGGCTACAAGTAAAGCAGCATTAAGAATTTACTCATAATCTATTAAGAATTTCATAAACCATAGAATGTTGTGGCTACAAATAAACCAATGATTAAATTCTAAAGAGCCAAATCAGTTCAACAAAATTTCAAATTACGTAAACTATCCATAGGCTAGAGTTTTCCACAATTATTCTGTATCCCATACATAGACTAACATTTTCATTCACGACCATTAGATCACATTCTACTCCAATAACTATCAACTAGGAAATCATAGCATGGATCTACCTTTCAATCATTGTATAATCAATTAAGAAGAGTCCATCTTTTCCTTTAGTATCCCACTTTGCCATTCATTCCCACAATTATCCAATTACAAAACTCAATCATCCCATAATTGACACCATTTTCCAATCTCTCTTCTCACTCTTATGAAAATCATCTCAATTAAACAAGGGTTAACTTGGGATTATAAGGATTGTTTGCATCTTAATCAAATTATAAAACTTAGACTCTCCAATTAATGCAGTTAATTTATATACACACTATTATTAAAAGTTTCAATTGCCAATTAAATATCCCAATACTAGCATACAACTCAAATCCCATGAGCTCAAGTTTAGGTATAACATTCAACTCTCAAACCAGGACTTAGGTGTTCCTTAAACATTTACTCAATTTCATAAAAAACAACACAAATCAATGAAAAACACTCAAATTAGTCTAGATTATACCTCTTGGAGCCAAAATCCCCAATTTCGGAACCCTAGGTTCGACTGTTTTGGAATTTAGTTCTTTAACGCTTGCATTTAATCTCCTTGTTGATTCATCCTCGAAAACCTAAAATCTTTGGTGGCAGATCAGTCTATTTCTGGAAATCAAGACCACTCCTCACCCTTTGGTTTCAACCGTAGAAGATATGAAAAGAAAAGAAACCAAGAGAAGAAGGTTGATATAAGCGGTGGAAAAAGAGGTGGGGAAGAAAACCCTATTCTTCCCATATAAATCCCAAAACATTCCCTCAAACCCCCAATTACTTGAATCAACAAAAGAAATCAAAGGAAAATAGAAGGGAAGGGTGATCGGTACCGTTCGGAGGCGAGGGCCATTGGTGATGGCCGGAGAGTGGTCGCCAGTTGGGGAGGGTGGGGATGACGACGTCGACAATCATGGTGGTAGAGCGGGGGAGGTGCGGCAGTGGCAGTGCGTCGCGCACCTGCTTCTCTTCTCTCTCGATTTCTCTCGATCCTCCTCTCTCGGTTTTCCTCCTCCTCAGCTTCGGCTGAAATGAGAATTTATTATTATTATTATTATTATTATTATTAAAGGTTCCAGATTCCTCCTTTAAGACACTTTAATAGCTATATTTATATATATTGATAATTTGGATATTTGTTTTTATGTTAATTTCATTTTATTTAACCCTCCAATTCATTGAATTTAAATATAAATCACGACACTAAAATGTTATAGTATTATAGAATTATTCACAATTTATTATCCTGGCGTCCGAACCCATACCAACAATATATAATGTACATTATTAATTCTAAAAAATTTGTACCATTAACTTTAATCATATTAAAATGATTAATTAATTAATTTAAATAGAAATGCATGGGGTCTCCACAATGGAAGATTAGTCGCGGCTGAAGCAAGGAAGGTGCCGCGGTTCTTGTTAGAAATTTCGTAGGTCTCCTCTTGAATTCGGTCTCCAAGTTATTCAATGTGAATGTCTTGCAACGTGGATCTTGTATCTCGAACTGTGGCAATAAATTTCTGACAGATAAAAGACTGAGAGCTTGAAAGAGCTCTCTCTCCTATGGCAAAAATAAGAAGGGGGAAGAAAAAGAGGATGTCGGGAAGGGAGTTTGTGGGAGCACAAGTGAGGGAAAAATAGTGAGCACTGAAAAACAAGGGAGAAGGGAAGGAACTCTGGGTCGCTACACGAACGCCGCGGAGGGCGAAGGCGACGACGAAGAGAGCATAAGAGGGTTAGGCTTCTGCACAATCCCAAGTTTATTTTGGATTGTCTTTCGGATTGTTAATCCAATCCCAAGTTTATTTTTTTCAAAACAAACATGACCTTAGTATATTGAGTGTTTGGAATGGAGAAGTGATAATTAACCAAGTAAAAAAGTGTAAAACTAAAAAAATAACATTTTAAGTAGTTTTTTGTTAATTGCGTAAAATTTGTACATTTTTTTATCAAATTTGTACATTGTTTTCATTCTTTTAATTTGTTGAAAATAAAATTTGTACATTGTTTGTAAAAATATTTTAAAATATAAAAATTAAAAAATATAATTGTAAAAAAGAGTTAAATTTATTTTTGTAATCAAAATTATTCATGAAATTATCAATTTAATTTTTATTATTTTAAACATGTATATAACTAGCTAGGCTTGCGATTTTCGTAATATGAGTTTAATTTTTTTTTAATAATTAATAGTGTTAGATATTTTTTTTAAAAAAATAAAAAATTACACTTTGGCCGACCAAATTTTATGTGGTCGCAAAAAACTATACTTTCGCCGACTAAACTTTATGTGGTCGTAGAAAACTATACTTTTGCCAACCAAACTTACTTTGATGGCGGAAAACTCTATACTTTTGCCGATCATAATGCATTTGGTTGCGAAAAGTCTATACTTTCGCCGACCAAACAATATTTGGTTGGCAAAAATAGTCGGCAAAAGTGTATTTTTTTATAGTGAGGTTATGTTTCAAACGATCAACAAGTAAAACATTTTCAGTAGAAGGGGAAGAAATTTTACTAATGCAGTCAATTGCTATGATTTTTCCTTTGCTATTGTCTCCAAAAGTCACGAATTCGCCATATTTTGATTTGAGAGATGCAAACATCGATTGGTCACTATCATGTGTCTTGAACAAGCGCTATTGAGAGACCACACCCTTCCTTGAATTAGGATTTGACACATATCTGTAAGGATAATTAAGTTTTAATTTTTGGTATTTTTTTGGGTCCTTTGGTGTTAGTTCCTTAAGGATGTATTCCTTTAGGAATCCAAGCATTTTTGACAGAATTATTTGACAGTTTTCTGTGTGGACAGTGTATGATAATGTATCCATGCTCATAACAATGAAAACAAGTGGCATTTGTATGATTAGAGAATGTTTTGACAAAAATGTTGCTTAAGAATTTTTGTTTCTTCTTGGGATTATACCCAATCCTAACTTTGTCAAAAACACATTTTTGCTTACCAAGAAATTTGTGTAAGTTGTTCTTTTCTTGAGTGAACTTGTAAATGATTTTTGTAAGGTACTCAATATTTTCACTCAAAACCTTGTTTTTATCCTTCAAAACTGAAACTTGTTTTGATAAAACAGATTTTTTACTTTTTAAAATTTCAATTTCAGTTGAGGAGGAAAGAATTAACTTTTTTAAAATAAAATTTTTTACACCTATTTTTCTCAATTCATCATGCAAATCTTCAAATGTACTTTGCAATTCATCTAAGAAAAAAGGGTCAGGAGTTATCTCATAATCTTCTCTAGCCATGAGGCATAGATTTGCTACTTCATTTTTTTCTTTTTCATCCTCAAAACTGCTGCCATCGCTTTTGCCCCAAGCAGCTATCATGGCTTTCTTGAAACCCTTTTTAAATTGCTTTTTGAGCTGAGGACATTCAGCTTTGACGTGTCTACACTTTTTACACTCATAGCAGATGATTTCTTCTTTCTTGAAGTTGTTCTTGAATTTGCTAGAGTCGCCTTTGAATTTGGTAGACTCGCCACGGTGTCCTTCCTTCTTCAAGAACTTTCTTTCTCCTTACTTATTTTTAAGAAACCCTTTGAATTTCTTTGTGATGAGGACCATGTCTTCATCCTCATCACTTGAGGAGTCTTTCTCAGATTCTTCATAATGAGTTGAGGACTTGAAGGCGATGCCTTTCTTTCTTTTTGTTGTCATCCTCATCGTCTATCTTTATGATCATCTCATGGGTCATGAGAGAATCAAGAAATTCTTCTAAATTGAGCGTATTGAGGTCTTTGGCTTCTTGAATAGTCGTGACCTTAGCTTTCCAATTCTTAGGCATGCACCTAAGAATTTTTCTCACAATTTCTGCATTTGTATAAATTTTGTCAAGAGATTTTAGTCAATTAATAATGTCAGTGAAGCGAGTAAACATATCAGATATAGTTTTATCATGCTTTATTTTGAATAATTCATAGTTATGCACAAGCAGGCTTATTTTGCACTTTTTCACTTGATTTATACCCTCGTGGATAACTTCGAGTATATCCCATATTTCTTTTACAGTGTCACATGTAGAGATTCTATTGAACTCATTTGGGTTAAGTGAGCAATGTAGGAGATTCATGGCTTTAGCATTCTTTTAAATTTCTTTAATATCATTTTTAGTCCATTCAGTCTCAGGTTTCGGGACGCAAGCCCCTTCAACGGTTTTGGTAGGTCTTTTGGGTCCATTAATAATAACCCGCCAAAGGTTATAGTCTATGGCTTGAATGTACATTCTCTTTCTAGCCATTCAATAATTATAATTTGTTCTATTGAACAAGGGAGGTATGTTGGTCGACTGACCTTCGGATTGGATAGGTCCGATGCTAGTGGTTGCCATAAAAAATCTTAGACGGTTAAGTAAAAAGTAAGAGCTCAAGTTCTGATACTAATTGTTAGTTCTAGGCAACCCAAGAGGGGGGTGAATTGGGTCTTAAAAAATAATAACATTTAAAACCTTTTCGAAAATATTTTAATATTACAAACAATTATAGCAAAACAAGTAAGGAATAAAGCAATACAAATATTAAAAAGGTTAAGGATAGAGAGATAGAACCAGACACCAAAGATTTTATAGTGGTTCGACTTCTTCCAAGCCTACATCCACTCATCGAGTTTTCTCTTGAGTATTTTCAATATATATAATGCTTCACGGGCGCATTCTAAGCCTTTACAACTTCAAGATTTCGCTTGAGTACACCAAATATTTACAAGCACATTCAAAAGCCTATTTTAGCTTCAAGATCCTATGAAAATAATTCTCTATTTTCTTCTAATATCTCTTGAACCCTTCTTTGATGAGATTTACTCACTCAATCAAAGGATAAAGGGTGACTCACCATTGAATACAACAAATGAGAGAATTAATGAGAAACAGTCACTCTTTTTACAGAAATTAATTTACAATAAATGAGAGGATAAAGAGAGATGAGAAACAAGAGATGGAGTTCAGCAATAAATGAGAGGGTAAATAGAGATGAGGAACAAGAGCTGGAGTTCAACAATAAATGAGATCTTGAGAGAAATGAAATTGATTCAAGCAATAGAACAGTGATTGTAAGCCTCTAGAGGGATTAAATGCTGACAAGTTAATCCTTATATAAGCTCTTGTGTATTCATGACCATTGGAGGTAGGTAGGAGCAATAAGTGCTAAAAATCAAATCGTTAAGGTCTGCTGCGAATTTGAAATTTCGTCGCAGGTGTCGACACAACAAGTCTAGGGCAAGATCCTTTAAGTGGTTGGGTCGACACAATTCTTCTAAGGGGTCGACACAATTTCTGTAAGCTTTCTCACTAACACAACGATGTCGACACATTTGGATATGGTGTTGACTCATTTGAACTTCAGGACTCGGGAGGAGGCATTTTGTGTCGACTCAAGTATTCTTTGGTGTCGACACTAAATTCTGTAGGAACCCTTGGTATATTTGTATCGATACTTTTGGACTTTGGTGTCGACACCAAAATTCTTGAGGCGGGCTTGGGACTTTTGTGTTGACTCATCTTCAAGTTTGTGTCGACACCCAAGATCTGCAAGTGCCCTCAGTTCTTTTGTGTCGATAAATTTTTCATTTGTGTCGACCCAAATTACCGGATACCAAAAGTGAGAAACCACTTTTGTGTCGACACAAAACTTATTTGTGTCGACTCATTTTGAGTCCTGAGAGCTTCAGTTCTTTTGTGTTGACACAAAACTTATTTGTGTCGACACTAAGTTTTGATACCTGAAAGCAATCTTCATAAAACTATTATGGTGTCAAACTATTTGTTCAAAGGTGTTGACACACTTGATATGCTTCAAGTATACTTTACCTTAAAAGTGTTTGACTTAAATTTCAATTGGGTTCAATACAAAATATTCTCATTCAAGAATACGTAAGTGTTTTAAACCTTTTAAGACTTGAGTTATTTCTTTTGTCTAAATGTGTCAACTTACATTATCAAAATGTGTTAACACTTTCATTTTAGAAATATAAAAATATTATTCTTTTAAAACTATTTATTGTTAGAAAATGAATTATAAAAATTATCAAAATCAAAATCAAAATAAAAAACCCTTGGGTTAACACACTCATGAAGACTTCCATTAAGGAAAGCTGTCTTACATCTATTTACCAAATTTCATAATTAAAATGAGCAGCAATGGACAAGAGAATTCGAACAGACTTAACCATGGCTACCGGCAAATAGGTTTTCTCATAATCGATCCCATCTTTCTGAGTAAACCATTTTGCAACAAGCCTAACTTTGAAGGTTTCAACCTTCCCATCTACTTTTCTCTTCTTCTTGTAGATCCACTTACATCCGATGGGTTTTATCTCTTCAGGTGGCTCTATAAGTTCCCAGACTTGATTAGAATACAAGGATTCTATCTCTGAATTCATAGCCTTTTGCCAAAGATCTGCATATTTGTCTTGAAGTGCTTCATTGTAGTTACAGGGTTCGGTATCTAGTTCTGTTAGGATCTTGTCAAAAGACTCTCCCAAGAACATATCCCGATTGGGTTGATGAACAACTCTCCCACTACGACGAGGCACTACATGCGTCTGTGTATTAGTAATAACATGCTATGCAAAATCTGAACTCTGTGCACCATTACCTACATGTTCATCAGACGTGTTAATGGTAACACTCTGATCAGGATCTGCACCTGTCCCAATAATTCTCCCACTACAACGAGGCAATGGGATATCAGTAACTTGTTGTTTCTTTTTTGTTCCACTGGTATTTTCTCTCAATTCTTTCAGAACAATTTTACTTTTGGGCCTTTGGTCCATAATATAATCCTCTTTTAAGAATCGGGTATTGGTGCTAATAATGACATTTTGATCCTTAGGATTATAAAATAAATCACCATTCGTTCCTTTGAAATACCTGATAAAGAAACATAATTCTGTCATCGATTCTAACTTATCTGCGTTCTCTTTCAGCACATGTGCTGGACATCCCCAAATTTGATTATATCTCAGACTAGGCTTACGCCCTGTAACGACTCGTGGCGTGTTTATTTTATTATTTTATATTTTTGGTAAGAGAAGAGAAGAAATTAAATTTGGGCGTGGGTGCCATAAAAGTTTTTCTTATTTAACGATTAAATTAATATATGTAAAAGTGAAATTTAGATACATGGTGATGGATGATATTGATACGGGTGTGATAAGGAAAAGATTCAAATATCAAATGGGAGCAAAGTTGGGAATTTGAATTGAAATTTTATGAAAATTCATGGAATTCAGCTTCAAAGATCACTGCTCGAGCGGTGGGAGTCCGCTTGAGCGGACTATGGGGATACGTTTGGAGTATTCTCAAACGTTGGAGATAATTTGGGGGATTGCATATACATATAGCCACGTGAGCCCCTTCTCATTTTCTCCATTCCCCTTCTCTTCTTCTTCCCTTTCTAGAGAGAGACCCAAAAAAAAACCTTTAAAAACCTTAACCCTCCATCACCCAAATTGAAAGATTGAAGCTAGATTGGAAGCAAGCAAGGGTAGAAATCAAGTTTTGGAGTAAAGAAATAGAAGATAAAGTACTCTAGAGGTGAGATCTCTCAACATCTAAGCCCTATGAGGGAGAAATATGAGGAATCTTATGCTTTTGGGTGATTTGAGGAAGGGTCTAGATTCTCTCATATGTGTGTGTTGATTTGAGTTGATAATTTGTTATATGAGTAAAATATAGTAGGTTTCATGCATGATTTGAAGGGTTGATAGAGTAATGTGTGGGTTGGGTTGGGTTTGCATAAAGAATTGAGTTTTTGGGAAAAGATTAACCATGATTTGTTCAAATTTGTTGAATAAAAAGGGTTTATGAGACTTGAATCCAATGATTTTGGGGTGGAACTTGAGATTTGTGACATATTTGATGAATGTTTTAAGGATTTTGAAGTTTGAAGCTCAAATAGGGGAAAATATGGGTTTTTCTCGGACACCATCGCGCTCGATTGGAGCCCTATCCGCTCGAGCGATCAACTGGCAGAGAGTTGGGCGCTCGAGCGCTCGTCATTCGCTCGAGCGGACTGACTACGCAGGGTCAACTTGTTTTGATCATATCTCTCTCATCCAGACTCCGAATGGGGTCATGTTTGTGCTCAAATAGAAGCCACAGAAGTCATCTTTCTAACAAGACTACTCTAACAATAAAATTATTTTTGTAGAAAAATTTATGATTAAAATAGTGAGAGTATGTCAAACTTTCTTAACCGTTTTTCACCCATTTTTTGCCAAATGTCTTGAAAAAGATTATTTTCATCATTGGTGGTCCTTTTTATCAAACTTCTTGTTTGCTGGGCCGTAGATGCGCCTATGAAAATCAATTTGGGTTAGGATGCATATGTCGGGCCGTTTGGTTAAGCCTTACGAGGTAAATGAATTTTCTACATTAAAGATGGTTTTGAGGAAACAAGTATGAGTAATTGTGAATCATGTAGTAAGATGATCATCCTTTAAAACCCTAAGCTTTGGAAGGAGAACATGAATTTCAGTTAGTATATATCTATATGCATATGATGGGTGCATTCTATTTTTCTCACACGACATGATTTCAAACGAATTCAAATTTGTGTTATCGGTGCTTTATGAAACTAATGAAGGAAAGATGAAATATGATTCATGAAAGGTTGTGCATTGGATCTTATACTGCATTTGATTTGAAAGAAAAAATTGAATATTGCAGTTGAATATAGCTTGACAATGAAATGGGAAAGTTGAAATTAAAATTGAAATGATAATGTGTGAAAAATGATTGGCGAGAGAAACCATTTTGGGTTGGACTCGCGTGTGTGTTTTACAATATGAATAAGTTGGTTGTGTTGAGTTGGGCGAGAGGCACCCTTAGTGTTAGACTCGTGCGTGTGTCTTATGATTTGAAATATCAAAAGGACCGATTTAGGATCCAAGGGATCGTTTAAGGTTGGGAACGAGTTGCTCCACGGTGAAAGACTGGAAAACTGCGCAGATTGGGTTCTCTGCCCGTCGGCTAGTGAACCGGGAAAGGACGTTAGTTGTGTTGGGGTATAGAACGTCCCGTTACTCCATTGGGCATGTATGGCCGGGTTGATGGTAACGCTACGTGAGTCTATACGCTCGTCCGGCGTCGGTGCCTACTTTTTACACCACGAGTTGGTGAAAGATGAGAAATGTATATGTGTTTGCGTGAGTGTGTGCGTGAGTCACGTGTGTGTGTAGCGTTGAGAACTATAATGCATTATAGAAAAAGGAAAAATGATCATAATGAAATGGAAATCAGGAATGTGGGTTGTTGAAACTAATGGGTAAAAGTGTTATTATATACGTATCGGTTGCTCCCATCACACCTCACAAATCATGCATTACATCTGAGTTAATCTATATCCTATGAGCTTCGGCTTACATACGTTTACAAAACCATTTCAGGTTTCAAGGACCAGGAGCGATACCAGGATCAAGATTGCATTATGAGAAAGGCTAGAAGTTAGAAGAATAATTTTACATCTCTTTGTATTTGTATCATATTTGCTTGTGAATTTGAGCGGATGAGTATAATGATATTGTAGTTGTAAATAAACCCTTGGAGAATCACAGGCTTTTATTTGAAATTGGTGGATATGTATGAGAATTTAATTGTTTAAAGAAGGTTTTTGTTATATATGTTACGAACTCAAACCTTTAGTGATGGAGATTTGTTGTTAGTGACCTATGTATGCGGGACGGCTGAGTTGATTCATAGGTTCCCCGTGGTCAAAGCGTTACAAATGGTACCAGAGCTCTAGGTACGAATACCTAGGAGCCGTGGGAAGTAAAGATGACCTTTATATGAGAATTATTTGATGAGATTAGGCATCACTACACGACATAAATTGTGTGCTTGCATGGGTTGCGATTGAATTATTTTGCGCATGTTATGTGTTGTTTATATGAGCATGGAGGGTGAGTCTTGGGGTGATGTGGCATTCCAGATGGCGTCTGATCAACTACTTCTGGATTCGAAATAGAAAAGCATTTGGCCGACGTCCTTTCTATGAGAAATCTGAATTAATTTTCCAGATTATCGCGTTGCTCTGAGGCTTTTTCTCGGTATATGAATATGTATTGATGTGATGTGACTAGGAGGTGAGCAGTGTGTAGCTTGGCTTTAGAAGGTTACATTGAGTTTTACTTAATTGGGTGTTGTGATATCCTTGTTATAGGAGTTATGCCCCTGGTGCTAGGACGAGTTGTGGTCCAGATGGTGGTATGGGTTGTGGAAATGTGACCCGGTGGTTAGTAATTATGGTAGGTGTAAGCTCGTGAGACAAGTATCGATTGTTTGGAGTGTGTTCTACCCAGGTGAGTTGGGGTTGACCATAATTAGTTGCCTATTATGTGTTGGGCCATCAGTAGTTTAATGGATAAATAGGGTAAAGTGTTTAAAGCCTCTTAGAGGTTGTTTGTTATGGTTGGGTATGTGGTATTACCTTGGGCACGTTAAGAATTATGTATGTCATGAGTCGTGCTGTTTCATGAGCTGTGCTGTATCATGAGCTGTGTACCCCAAGATTGGGTATGGGCGGGAGCATAGTGGATGGAAACATAGTGGACGGGAGCATAATAATCTCTGGTGTAAAGTGTGTTAGAAAGTTTGTGCTTGGGCATGTGTTTGGGAATGCCCCTTACCTTGAGGGGTGTTGTTGGTGACCACAGTGGTATCTTGTGATTTTGAAGGTTAGATTGATAACCCTTGTGTTTTCCTCCTAGAGTGATGTTAAGTCGTGTTTCTTGATAAAAGTTGAAAGCGTATGAAGAAAGAATATGTGGACTAAAGATGTTATCAATGAGTTGGTTATCGAGTGATGTGCGTATACGTAAGATGAGATGTATATCGATGGTAGTTGTAATGTGGTGAATGAAGATTTGAAGTCATTTGGAAAGTTTCATGGAGAAAAGTTTTGTGACTTGGGTCGTTGTTCTCAAGAGTAAGAAACTATGTGGAATACATAGTGTTTGGTAAGAATGTGAGTGTGAGACGTTTGTGGGGCTTGTGATAGATGATGTTGGTGTAGTTGATTTGGTCATCTTAGGATGATGTATTTGTATGAGAAGATCCCATGAGTGGATGATGTTGGTTGTGTGTGATCTGGCGTAAGATCTAAAATGGTGATGTTGTTTTACCCTTAGGGTTGAGTAATAGGGTGGTGTCGTTCGGTCTAGAGTCGGTAGGCGAGGTTTGTTTTGTTTATGTTTTATGTGGTCGCTTTTACGTTCAGATAGATGTGTGTTGGTGGTATTCGTGCAGTGACATAAGAGATGAAGTATTTTGTGATTTCTGGGGGTACCGGAGTCGCGAGCTAAAGACTGTGGCATGGGTGATAGTTAATGTGCTTGGGTAGAGATCTAAGTGTGAAGACCTAATGCGATGAATGATATACTCTTGTGAATAGTTGCCGATAACGTTTGTCTGATGATATCCGATGTCTTTGTGAAGACTCGTAATTAACCTTCTTTCAAACCGAGTGTGTAATGGTGGCCCTATGAGGTAGTGACGTAGAGCGAGAGCCTAGAGCCGACTCGTGATTTTCCTAGCGGGAGAGACGTATTAGGGTTGGTTGACCAGTGTAATTGTTCGTCCTTGGTGAGAGTAAAACGTTGGAATCATAAGAGTGTAGATTCATTTGCTCATGGTTTCTTGAAGAGTCCATTTGAACCCAACCATATGGGTAATGTTTTTGGAGATGTAGTTTGGTTTGTATGAAATGCTGGTAGCATTAGTTCAAGTCAGGTGAAATCCCTAAGGGAGTTTAGGGCGTTTAAGGCCGATATGAGTATAATATGAATGAGGTCTAAGAGTTGAGAGTTTAGTGTAGCGGATGATCAGGGTATCATGATCGAGGTTGACAGTAGCTGTGTAGCCATGGGTGATGCAACCCCAAGGTGAGATTTACAGGGTTCTTTGGAAGCCAAATATCGATGGGAGTCCCAGAAGATTTGTGTTCGTGTTGTGATCCGTGAGTGTATACCTTAGAAAATGGATATTGTCAGAATCGGGTGATTACAGGGCTGAATTCCTCGTGGGTTTTCTGGTTGGAGTCTGTTTATTCAACCGTGTGAATGTAAGTGTGTAGAGTTGCGTTCCCTTGGAGATTGGATTGGTAGACTAAGAATGTTGGTCCCTGTTGACGAGAAAGTTTGTGTCGAGGCATAGAATCTTTTTGTACTACTTAACCGAAAATCGTTAGCCGTGTCGTATAGCTTGTTCTGGATTTTGTGAGTATGATTACATCTCTAGTCCTTGGTAGAATGGGAATTTTGTTGGAACCTGGCCGCTGGAATATTCACATGGTGGGTTTGATAGGCTCTTGTGAGTCTGGAATTGTGTTATGTTTGGAAACTTTGGATTACAGTGAATTCTTAAAGTGCGAAGAGTGGGTCGACCTTTTGAAGGAAAGATGCGAATGTATATGGTTTTAGTCTGTATAAGTAAGTGATTACCGGCGAAGCATTTAATTTGTGAGGTATACATAATCCTAGTGACTCATGGAGTTCACGTAGCTGTGTTAGTGTCAATGACTGAAGAACTCAAGTAATGTCGTACAAGTAGTGATATGGTTTTAAGTTTGTGATAGTTGGTTGGCCGTGAGGGCATGGGTGATTTTTGGAGTAACACGCGTAACCCTCGTGAACAATGTCTGAGTTTGGCAACAAGTGTTTGGGTTGGAGAAGTAATCCTCGGTATGTATTGGAGTACAGCAGTGAGTTAGACCATAATACGACGAAGTCGAGAGGATCCTAGCAATGGTGAGACCTGTGATGCATAATGTTATGGTTGAGAAGGTTTAGCCTTCGGGAACGTGTATGTGACGTGAGATGTTGATCAATAAAAGAGTGGTTGATGCTAGTTCTAGTAATGATTTTGGGTAAGAATTGATGTTGAGTTAAACGATAAACTATCTTAGATTGGTCAAACCCGATATGAGTACAATTTGATGAATATGAATAAATTTCGTAGTTGTGAAATATTGGAGTTTGAAAGTCGAGCCTGATAGTAGTGTGACACTTTTGGGAACAAAGGCATGTTAGCATCTGTATTACGACACGGTGTTATGACCTTTCATTTTGGAGATTTTAAGTACTCCTTTGGAGGATCGTTGCTGTAAACACAGCTGTTTTTAGTGTAACCTTGAGTCATATTGAAATTATGTGGACACATATTGAGATTAAAGGAAACCTTGGTGTGATATGAGACGAATTTTGAGGATGAAATTCCCAAAAGGGGGGGGGGGGGGAAATTGTAATGACTCGTGGAGTGTTTATTTTATTATTTTATATTTTTGGTAGGAGAAGAGAAGAAATTAAATTTGGGCATGGGTGCCATAAAAGTTTTATTTAATTAACGATTGAATTAATATATGTAAAAGTGAAATTTAGATACATGGTGATGGATGATATTGATACGGGTGTGATAAAGGAAAGATTCAAATATTAAAACGGGAGCAAAGTTGGGAATTTGAATTGAAATTTTTAAAAAATTCATGGAATTCTGCTTCAGGGATCACGGCTCGAGCGGTGGGAGTTCACTCGAGCGGACTATCGGGATACGTTTGGAGTATTCTCGAACGTTGGAGATAATTTGGGAGATTATATATACATATAGCCACGTGAGCCCCTTCTCATTTTCTCCATTCCCTTTCTCTTCTGCTTCCTTTTCTAGAGAGAGAGACCCAAAAAAAAAAAAAGAAAACCTTTGGAAACGCTAACCCTCCATCACCCAAATTGAAAGATTGAAGCTAGATTGGAAGCAAGCAAGGGTAGAAATTAAGTTTTGGAGTAAGGAAATGGAAGATAAAGTACTCTAAAGGCGAGATCTCTCAACATCTAAGCCCTAGAAGGGAGAAATTGGAGGAATCTTAAGCTTTGGGGCGATTTGTAGTAGGATCTAGATTCTCTCGTATGTGTGTGTTGATTTGAGTTGATAATTTGTTATCTAAGTAAAATATAGTAGGTTTCATGTATGATTTGAAGGGTTGATAGAGTAATGTGTGGGTTGGGTTGGGTTTGCGTAAAGAATTGAGTTTTTGGAAAAAGATTAAACATGATTTGTTCAAATTTGTTGTATAAAAAGGGTTTATGAGACATGAATCCAATGATTTTGGGGTGAAACTTGAGATTTGAGACATATTTGGTGAATGTTTAAGGTTTTTGAAGTTTGAAGCTCAAACAGGGGAAAATTTGGATTTTTCTCGGACACCATCATGCTCGAGCGGAGCCTTGTCCGCTCGAGTGACCAACTGGCAGAGAGTTGGGCGCTCGAGCGCTCAGACTGACTGCGCATGGTCAATTTCTTTTGATCATATATATCTCATCCGGACTCTAAATGGGATCATTTTTATACTCAAATCGAAGCCCTGAAAGTCCTCTTTCCAACAAAACTACTGTCACAATAAAATTCTTTTTGCAAAAAAAGTGATAATTAAAATAGTGAGGGTATATCAATCTTTCTTAACCGTTTTCACCCATTTTTTGCCAAATGTCTTGAAAAAGATTATTTTCATCATTGGGGCTCCTTTTCATCAAACTTCTTGTTCGTTGGTCCATAGATGCGCCTAAGAAAATCAATTTGGGTTGGGATGCATATGTCTGGCCGTTTGGTTAAGCCTTACGAGATAAATGGATTTTCTACATTAAAGATGGTTTTGAGGAAACAAGTATGAGTAATTGTGAGTCATGCAGTAAGATGATCATCCTCTAAAACCCTAAGCTTTGGAAGGAGAACATGGATTTTAGTTAGTACATATCTACATGCTTATGATGGGTGCATTCTATTTTCCTCACACGGTGTAATTTCAAACGAATTCAAATTTGTGTTATTGGTGCTTTATGAAACTAATGAAGAAAAGATGAAATATGATTCATGAAAGGTTGTGCATTGAAGCTTATGCTGCATTTGATTTGAAAGAAAAAATTGAATATTGCAGTTGAATATAACTAAAAATTGAATATTCTAGTCGAATATAACTTGACAATGAAATGGAAAAGTTGAAATTAAAATTGAAATGATAATGTGTGAAAAATGATTGGCGAGAGGAACTATTTTGGGTTGGACTAGTGTGTGTGTTTTACAATATGAATAAGTTGGTTGTGTTGAGTTGGGCGAGAGGAACCTTTGGGGTTGGACTTGTGCGCGTGTATTTTGATTTGAAATATCAAAAGGACCGATTTAGGATCCAAGGAAACGTTTAAGGTTAGGCACGAATTGCTCCACGGTGAAAGACCGAAAAATTGCGCAGATTGGGTTCTCTGTCCGCCGGCTAGTGAACCGGGAAAGGACGTTAGTCGTGTCGGGTATAGTACGTCCCGTTACTCTGTTGGGCCTGTGTGGCCGGGTTGATGGTAATGCTACGTGAGTCTATATGCTCGTCTGGCGTCGGTGCCTACTTTTTACACCACGAGTTGGTGAAAGATGAGAAATGTATATGTGTTTGCGTGAGTGCGTGTGTGAGTCACGTGTGTGTGTAGCGTTGAGAACTGTAATGCATTATAGAAAAAGGAAAAATGATCATAATGAAATGAAAATTAGGAATGCTGGTTGATGAAACTAATGGGTAAAAGTGTTATTGTATACGTATCGGTTGCACCCATCACACCTCACAAATCATGCATTACATCTGAGTTAATCTATATCCTACGAGCTTCGGCTCACATACGTTTACAAAACCATTTTAGGTTTAAAGGACCAGGAGCGATACCAGGGTCAAGATTGCATTATGGTAAAGGCTAGAAGTTAAAAGAATAATTTTATATCTCTTTGTATTTGTGTCATATTTGTTTGAGAATTTGAGCGGATGAGTATAATAATATTGTGGTTGTAAATAAACCCTTGGAGAATCACATGCTTTTATTTGAAATTAGTGGATATGTATGAGAATTTAATTGTTTAAAGAAGGTTTTTGTTATATATGTTTCGAACTCAAACCTTTAGTGATGGAGATTTGCTGTTAGTGACCTCTGTATGCGGGATGGTTGAGTTGATTTATAGGTTCCCTGGGGTCGAAGCATTACACGCCCGGTCCACAATTCTGTAGGAGTAGAAGGTACTGATTTAGAAGGTACCAAGTTTAGAATATAAGCCACAGTCTCTAATGCGAGTTCCCAAAACGAATTGGATAATCTTGAATAACTCATCATTAACCTTAGCATCTCCATAAGAGTCCTATTCCTTCTTTCTGCTACACTATTCTACTGCGGAGTGCTCGGTGTAGTCAAGTAGAATATAATTCATTCTGACGACAAGTAGTCCCTAAACTCTCTAAAGAGGTACTCCCCACCACGGTCGGATCGTAGTGATTTGATACTTTTACCCAGACGCTTTTTCGTCTCCGCCTTGAATTCTTTGAATTTCTCAAAGCATTCAGATTTGTGGTACATCAAGTAAATCTATTCATACTTTGCGTAGTCGTCAATGAAACTGATGAAATACTCAAAGCCATTTCTAGCCCGAATAGTCATAGAACCACAAACACCAGAGTGAACCAATTTCAACGGTTCTTTAGCTCTATAGCCTTTGGCTGAAAATGGTCTCTTGGTCATCTTACCCTCTAAGCAAGACTCACAGATTGAAAGTGCCTCCACTTCCAATGAACTCAAAGGTCTATATTCTACTTGTCTATTTATTTATTTTAGATTAATATAACCCAAATGTAAGTGCCAATGAAACGTTTGGTTCATTAAAAAAAGAACATTTCTCTTATTTGGTAAATTAGATTTGTTATTCAATTCAGTTAGTTGAAGTGTAGAAAAGATGAAGGATATAACATACAGATCATCCATCCATGTACCAAAACAAATAAAACGTTTATTTTTCTTAATAACCACAAAGTCATTAAAATGAACAGAATATTTGTTCTTTACTAAATTAGAAACTGAAATTAAATTTCTTCTAATAGAAGGTACATAAAGATAATCTTTTAAAAGTAAAATTCCATCTCTACTAAAGTTGAGAGTGACATCTCCTACTGCAACTACTGCCACCCTGGTATTATTGCCCATATGTAGGTTAATTTCCAATCATTGAACTGCCTAGTTTCCTAGAACCCCTACAAAGAATTACAAACATGATTAGTGGCTCCCATATCTATACATTAGGTACCGGTAGATAACACTGCTAAACATGTTTCAATTACTAGTGAACAGAAATTACCTTATTTGTTCTGCTTACTGAGAAAAACTAGACACTACTTTTTTTCAACATCCAAACTTGTTACAGTGATTGCACTTGCCTCTCGGCTTCTTCTCGCCAACTTTTGACCCCTTAGTTGCTTTTGGACTCATGCCTCCTTCTTCTTGCCTTTCGGCTTAGAGAAATAACCTTTTTAAGCCACATGCACAGTACCTAACTTCCTAAAAACACCTTCGGCTGGTTGAAGTTCTTTAAGAAATTCTACCAATGAAAAGCTGAGCTTATTAATGGAATAATTCAGGTAGAACTGCTTAAAACTATAAGGTAGTGACTGGAGTATAATATCAACCAGGGTTTTTTCGTCAATTTCAGCTCCTAGGATCTCTAATTCATTTAGAAGACTGACCATCTTCAGAACATGATCCCTAATAGGGGTGCCTTCAGCCATGCTCGTATTCGTTAGAGACATCATGGCCACTTGCTTAGTAGCTCGATTTTGATCTCCAAATATTTCTTTGAGATTCATAATCATGTCATAGGCACTGGGCATAAATTGATACTGATGCTGTAATATATTTGACATGGAAGTCAAAATGTAACAGCGAGCCGTTTGATTAGCTTTCTGCCACTTCTGATAAGCTCAGGTTTTCTGTTCGATCGCTCCCTCGTCAGGTGTTGGTAGACAAATTTTAGATAATACAAACTTGTAGTCCTCGGCAGTTAAGATAATATCCACGTTTCTTTTCTAGTATACATAGTTTGGTCTCGTTAGTTTATTTTCTTTGAGTATGGTCGCGAGTGGATTGAAAACCATTTTAATCCTGATAATCACATAATTAAAATAACCGTTAATTATGACAAGTAAAACATTAAATTTATTTTAAAATTGGTTCCCTCTACTATTTAAAAAAAATTCGCCAACAGCCTAACCCTGCCAATAGTATGCCTTGATGGGAGGACGTCTACTATCCATCGTTTGTCCAGACAGGCCAATTCCTATTAATTTTACTATCTAGGCAACATATCATGCCAAGTAAAATTAAATAGCTGACATAGTTTCAGTTTAATAAATAATAGTAGTGACTTAGATGGAGAGAATACTATTATTTACAGTTAAGTGTTAACTACCACCTAATCCCAAATCAATTACTTTTTAATGAACCATTCAGATGGAGAAATGATGCACACTAACAATAATCCAGAATTATCTCTTAATGAGGTTCGTATTGGCGATACTGCAATTAATTCTATTCGATGGGGAAGAAAGCCTTAATGCCAACATATATAATTAATTACATCACCTAAGAACTGGTGATGGAGACCGCGAGATTTATCTGTAAAGAAATTTTCTCTCCTACTTGGATTTTTAAAATATTTTTGAGAGTTATAAAAATCCGTTTAATTAAAATAAATTTATTAATTTCAAAAATCATACGATCCGAAAAATTCCAAAACATGTTTTTGTGTACATGATCCAAAAGATTTCGATTTGTTAAACCATATTTTCGTGTTTTAATGCGTACCAAATAAAATTACCGATGAATGCACAGTTTTTTCTGCACTTTACAGCTAAGGTATTGATTAATGACATTCAAATAATTTATTTTTACGTTATACATTTTTCAAAAAAATAATTTATTAAGATTAAACATTTTTTATTTAATTAATCCAAAATTTAAAATTAATTTTTACGTTTTTTCAAGATATTCGATTTGTTAAAAAATCATCTTTAAAGTGTTATTTTGTAAAAAATAAAATATCTAATATTTTTTTATTTAATTAAAAAAATATAATTTTATTTTCCTTTACAAAATAGTAATTAAAATCGAATTTTTCAAATTAATTAAATTAACAAGAATAAATAAAACAGATATATATCATCCACATTGTTTATAAAACAGATACATATCAAATAGAAACTCTATTGAGTTTTAGTCTCCTATTTAATGTTTAACTCATAATTTTTCAATTCTTATCAGAATCAGCTTTTAGCATCCAAGTTATATCAAGATTCCTCGATATGCAGTGTTATACAAATATAACACTCTCGAGCCTTATCAGAAAAAAAAAATAGCCGGCCACCTTAGCACCGTGCCATCACTGCTGCCCATGGCTAGCACCGCTACCTGCGCTGCCTACCCCCGCGTGCACTTGCGTGCAATGCCTACCATTGTTGTTGTAGCTTTGTTACTTCATGTTATGGATTTGCGCCGCTGGATGCGATTTGCGTTGCACCAATTGCTGTGTGTTTGGAATTCTTGCACCGAAGCCTTAATCCCATTCAATGAACATCCCTTGATTATTAGGATTATTACACGCGGATTTCCAATTGGTTGCTATGCATTCACTAGACTCAATTAGCCTTTTAATTTCCTTTTGTTGGTTTTCTTCCATGAAAACTTTAGCATGGATTATTAGATCCTATCAAAACAGTTATATTGATCATGTGTTATTTACGCCGCCACTTGGATTTATACTGATCACGTGTGAGACCCTGTACCGTTTGATTTTTGATATATACGCATGTTAGGTGTTTTGACGCATTTTTAGAATTTTCGCTTTAATATGCCTATATGAGTTTTGATGCATGTTTCGGTTATTTCAAGCACGCAGGGTTGGTCCCGAGGGCCGCTGGGAGTTGTGGTGCGAATTTTAAAAATTAAAAAAAAAAGATATTTTGGAGGTTTATAAATATCTGGAGTTAGCTATTTTCAAAACTTAACTCCTAAATTTTTTCCATCTTCTCTCTACCTTCTCTCTAACTTCTCGGGGGCCCGGGGCTTGGTTTTCAACAGACCAACAGCTGATCTTTGCTTTTGGCTTCGTGGTCTACGCATCCATCCAGACAAAATTTGATTTCGACGAAGCTCGAATTTGCACGTAGATCGAGGCATCGGGTTTTTAACCCAACGAGATAGGATATCAGATTCTACTGCTGTATAAGGGTGCTATATGTAATCTTATACTTTTCTACCATTTAAAAACGCATGAAATGAAGATTTATGTTTTAGATCCAGTTTTGGATTAAAAACTATTTTTGGCATTTTTGGTGGATGGAAAGGTGATTTAAGGGTTTCTTTTCGAGATGTTGGTGTGAGGCTTGGGTGTGTTGATGTTTAAGGGTGTTTGATGAGCATTTGGGGGGTTTGATTTGAGGCTTGGAGACAAAATTGTAGTTCAAAAATAGTTTCTGGATTGGTTCAGTCGACTGGAGCCTTGAGTCCAGTCGACTGGATCATACTTTTGTGAGTTCAGTCAACTGAACGTGTGAGATCAGTCGACTGAAATTCCTTTTGGTTTGGTTCCTCTTTTCCAGTGAGTATTTCAGTCGACTGGGGGCTTGGGCCAGTCGACTGAACCTCTGCGTGAGTGTTTCGTGTTGGTTATGATGGTTCGGGTGGTTAGTTTTGGAAAAGGATGGTTTGCAAAAGGAGGTTTTTATAAAAACTTTTGGGAGAAACGTGTTTATTGGAGGTTTGGAGCTAGCCCTTGGGGTTGAGGCTCACTTTCTAAAATGTTTCGATAAAAATATGTCTATACATGTTTTGATTTGATCTCCATGGTTTCATGGATTGGATCTTTTGCTTATACATGCATTGTATAATTGCATTTGAGGAAAACATTTGAAATGTTTTGTTGATCTCTATGTTGATGGATGAATCTATATACATGTATAATGTATAGTTGCGAAAAGATTTTGTAGTTGATGCTATAATTCGATTTTTAGAAGATTATCTAGATGTACCGGGATGACGTGTCTTTGGCACAAGTTGCACTCGGTGTAAGTTCAGAAACGTGCGCAGCGTAGGTACTCAGGTCTTTCGGGTTAGTCCCCGTAAATTGAGGCGGTTTGGTGCTTAGTTCCCTCGGGTTGTCGCCCGTAAATTAGGTGGTTCATCGTGGTGCTTCGTATCGAACTTGTCATTACCTAGAAGGCCTTAAGTGGTTTAGGACTAGGGTAATGGACAGGAGTCTATAGTTGTTACCTTTGTCTGTGTGACAGAGTCGGTACATAGGATCATATTATTATTCTTTTCCACGATGGCAGATTCCGTGAGGGAACGATGATTTTGACTACTCTTTTCCTTAACTATGGTTGGTTATTTGCAATATCTGCATCGCATGGTTTGGAGGATGAAAATAGGGTTTCTTGTTAATAAAATCGTTTTGGGAGACTTGTGTAGTCTGATGGGAAAAAGTCGAGGGTTTTGGATAGAAAACTTATTTTGGTTTTGTGGT
Source organism: Heliamphora exappendiculata (assembly GCA_034768845.1). Taxonomy (NCBI): domain Eukaryota; kingdom Viridiplantae; phylum Streptophyta; class Magnoliopsida; order Ericales; family Sarraceniaceae; genus Heliamphora; species Heliamphora exappendiculata. Next base: position 87,678 of record JAOTRH010000030.1, read on the forward strand.
TGAGTTCGCTCTCACCATATGATTGTATATTCCTTCTTTATAGCTTATTATTTGTTTCTATTGGGCTTCGGCTCACGGGTGGAAATTTTTTGTAAAATCATTTCAGGTGATGATGTGGATGAGGAGTAGCATTGGTGGTGCTCGTGGTGGCGGAAGACTTTTATAATTTTTCCTTTTTGGTGTGCTTGTTCCTGAAGGCGAGTTTTGTACGCCGTAAGGCAATATACTGTATGCATGTTGGAACTGTATGTCTTTTATTTATGAGAGATACACTTTGTTGGGTATTCTTCTGGTTTCAACAGTCGGATTTCAATGTATGAAAACCTATATTTTTATATAAAGTGGATGTTTGGTGAATTTTTACGTGACCCCGGGTTTTGGGGCGTGACAACTTGGTATCAGAGCTTTAGTTCGAATAGCTAAGAGTCATGGGAAAAGGGGTTTATCACTTGGCGAGATTGATTATGTATGCTTACTTGCATGTGTTTAAACGTTGGTTTATAGCATGTTAATAGCTTTCTGAGCATGATAGTTGTGTATATGTGGGTACGGAGGTTGGATCTCAAGATTGAGGAGTCTTTGCCTTCGGGTATTTGGAATAACAGATTTGGAAGCCAAGTTAGAAACTCATTTGGCTGACGTATATTGTAGCAAGGAATCTAAATACGTTATCCAAATTGACGAGTTCGTCTTGTTAGTTTTTCTCGGTATGTGTGATGTGTTTGCATAATTTTATGTGGCTATGTGATAGCATGATGATGTATTTATGTTTTGTAGTAGCATGTTGTAGAAAATCTTATCTTGTTTATATTGCTTCCTATAGAATTATGTCCACGCGGGGAGTGCAGGAATGGGGTCTTGGCCGAGGCCGTGGCCAAGGACGTGCTTATGCTTAGGTTGCAGAAGAAGGAAATCTTCCTGCCCCACAGAAACAAGTGGGTGGTACCGATATTGGCGAGGCTGATGTCCTCCAGGAGATGTTGGCCACTATGAGAGCTATGGCTGAAGCTACCAGGGCTAGTTTGCGGGTTCTTGAGCCATGGGCTTCTGTAGCTATGAGGGAGTTTCGGCGGTTGGATCCTCCGACCTTTTCTGGGGAGCCGAACCCCACAGTTGCTACTGAGTGGTAGGAAGTGACGACGACATCTTCGATACTCTGGATATCGAGGAGGATGCTTTGCGTATAAAGTTGGCAGCGTTCCAACTGTAGGAAGATGCTATAGAGTGGTGGAAGTTTGCCAAAACCACTGTGGATGAGACGTGGGTTGCTTTCACGAGAGTCTTCTTAGAGAAGTATTTCTAGAGATCTTCGAGGGATACTTACCGAGAGGAGTTCCTCTCTCTTGTCCAGGGGAACCTTTCTGTGGTCCAGTATGAGGCTAAGTTCGTGAATCTGTCGCGGTTCGCACCTGAGATGGTATCTACAAAGGAGTTGCGCACTCGAAGGTTTGAGAGGAGACTTCGACCTGCTATTAAGGATAGAGTTACGACTTTTGATGTGGGGGTGTACATCAAGCTGGTGGAAGCTGCTATCCGGGTCGAGAACTCGTTGGCAGATAGCCGTAGGATTAGAGAGAGCGGGAGCTAGCAGGGCAGTGGAGATGCACAATACCAGGGGTGCAGGAACAAGAGCCAGAGGTCGTCTGGACTTAGTTCTCATTTTTTCGAATCGTCTCAGCCGCACTCGTCTACACCTACACTTATAGTGGCCTCGATAGGGAGGCCAGAGCAGAGAGGGTTGATTTGTTATCGATGTGGACAGCTGGGACAGGCGAGAGACCCACTTATTTGTTTTGGCTGTGGTTAGCCCAGGCATATTCGCAGACTCTGTCCCAGGGAGGGGAATGTTTAGGGTGCGATAGGAGCGTCTGCTACTTCATCTGTACAGAGTTGACAGGCTCCGTAGCAGCCTAGGGCGCAGACATCGAGGTTTTTGAAAGGAGGTACTTCAGCCCAGTCGGTGAGGCAGCCATCGACTCAGGGTTATGGTGGGCAGACTAGACTGCCACAGGCCATGGCTTATGTTCTTGCTAATTGTAGTGCATCCAAAGCACCAGTGGCATCTGATGCTGCTGTTACACCAGCCATGATCAGATGTACTCTTCTAGTCTTTAGATCATGGGCCAGTGTCCCCATCGACACAGGAGCATCACATTCGTTTATATCCTCTGCATTTGTGTCTACATTGGGGTTGGAAATGAACTGGTTGGGTAGTACCTTGTGTGTGGAGACCCCAGTTAGTGGGAGTGTGATGCTGAGCCTTGTTTGTAGATCTTGTGTGCTGGAGGTCGCCGATTATTGTTTAGAGTTTGACTTTGTTATTCTAGACATGACCACGTTTGATGTTATCCTAGGAATGGACTGGCTGGCTACCTACCGTGCCTATATAGATTGTGAGCGACGGAGAGTGTCGATCTGTACGCTAGAGGGTGATTTCTTTTACTTTGTGGGCGATCGGGATGAGGGCGTGATGTCTATGCCCAGTGTCACTCTGGTTCGAGGAGATTTGAGTTCCCTCTTTTCTGCACTCAGGTTAGATGAGATGGTTGGGGTTCGAGGGGTGTTACCCCATGTGGTGTGCAATTATCCGGACGTCTTTCCTAACGATTTGTTTGAGTTGCCACCGAGTTAGGATGTGTAGTTCTCCATTGATCTTGTTCCAGGAGCTGCTCATATCTCTATGCCAACGTACCATTTTTCACCGGTTGAGTTGAGAGAACTCAAGGTGCAGTTGTAGGAGTTGCTAGACAAGGGGTTCATTCGGCCCAGCTCATCGCCGTGGGGAGCTCCATCTCTCTTTGCAAAGAAGAAGGATGGTTTGTTACAGTTGTGTATAGATTTACAGGAAGTTGAACCAGGTGATGGTGAAGAATAAGTATCCGATGCCGAGGATTGACGACTTATTTGATCAGTTGAGGGGGTCGCGCTGCTTTTCAAAGATTGACTTGAAATCAGGGTATCACCAATTGAGGATTAGGGACGAGGACATAGCGAAGACCACTTTTCGAACTTGCTATGGTCACTACAAGTTTCTAGTTATGCCGTTCGGTTTGACAAACGCGCCTGCTACATTTATGAGTTTAATGAATCGTATCTTTCACTCTTACTTAAATAGTTTTGTAGTTGTGTTCCTGGATGACATTCTTGTTTATTCACCCACGAGGGAGATGCACGAGGAGCATCTACATATTGTCCTGCAGCTTCTAAGAGAACATCGCTTGTATGCGAAGTTCGAGAAGTGTGAGTTCTGGATGACAGAGGTGAGAATCTTTGGACACGTGGTGTCAAAGGATGGAGTATCAGTGGACTCGTTGAAGACTGATGTAGTGGATTGGCAGTGACCGAAGAATGTTTTTGAGTTCTACAGTTTTCTGGGTCTGGCAGGTTATTATCGGCGGTTCGTGAAAGTCTTCTCTAGGCTCGCAGCACCGATGACGCGTTTGATGCGGAGGCGAATGACGTTTGTATGGAGCGAGTCTTGTGAGTCAGCTTTCTAGGAGCTAAAAAGGAGATTAACCAGTGCACCAGTTCTGATTATTCCTGAGCGAGGTTTGGGTTACACTGTGTACTACGACGCTTCACATGAGGGTTTGGGTTGCGTTATGATACAGGAAGGCAAGGTTGTAGCTTATGGATCCCGACAGTTGAAGAAACATGAAAGAAACTACCCGACACTTGATCTGGAGTTGGCAGCCGTGGTCTTTGCCTTGAAGACATGGCGTCACTATCTATATGGTGAGCGTTTCGAGGTCTTCTCTGATCACAAGAGTCTAAAGTACTTGTTTTCACAGAAGGACCTGAATCTTCGCCAACGACGATGGATGGAGTTGTTAGAAGACTACGACTTTGATTTGCAGTACCATCTGGGTAAGGAAAATGTCGTAGCTGATGCGCTCAGTAGGTGATCTCACTGCTCATTAGCTTCTGTGGCTATGCGAGAGTGGGACATGCTTGGGGATGTTGGGGAGTTTGATCTGTGTCTCGGGGAGGCAGTGAGAGGTGCGACCTTATACTCAGTTTCTTTACAACCTGCCTTAGTTGCACGCGTGTTAGAGGCTTAAAGGACTGATCAGTTGGCTTAGATGATACGGGACCACATTGCCAGTGGGCCAGATACAGCAGGATGGGTGGTGAGTTCAGATCAGAGTCTGAGGTTATTAGGGCGATTGTTTGTGCCGGAGTCATTCCGTGCTGAGGTGCTACATGAGTTTCATCACTCACGATCTACGCCGTCAGTTATGGTGGACGGGGATGAAGAGGGATGTGCTCTGATTCGTCTCACGATGCTTTACTTGTTAGCAAGTAAAGGTGGAACACCAGAGACCTACAGGATTGTTGCAGCCGTTGCCTGTACCCGAATGAAAGTGGGAGAATGTCACTATGGATATTGTATTAGGACTTCCACGCTCGCCGAAGGGACATGATGCGATTTGGGTTGTGGTCGATAGGCTGACGAAGTTATCACATTTTCTTCCCATTCGAGTAAGAGACTCAGTGGACAGATTGGGTAGGTTATACGTTCAGGAGATAGTCCGACTACATGGAGTACCTATGACTATTGCTTCTGATCGAGACCCACGCTTTACATCGCGCTTTTGACGAGCTTGACTTTTAGTACAACTTTTCATCCTCAGACCGACGGTCAATCTGAGAGGACCATTCAGATTTTGGAGGACTTGCTGAGAGCTTATGTGCTTGATTTTTGGGGATCTTGGGAGGATCATCTATCTTTGGCAGAGTTTGCATACAACAACAGCTATCAGTCTAGTATTTGGATGGCACCGTGTGAGGCTCTGTATGGTAGGCCGTGTAGATTGCCTGTGTGTTGGACAGAGGTGGGAGAGACCACTATTTTGGGACCCGATCTAGTGCGGGAAACAACAGAGGTGATTACAGTGATTTGTTAGCGACTGGTGATAGCTTAGAGCCGCCAGGAGAGTTACGCTGATCGGAGTAGGAGACCGTTAGAATTTGCTGTGGGGGATCACGTGTTTCTGAAGGTCTCGCCCTGCAGAGGGTTGACGAGATTTAGTCATAGCTAGAAGCTGTCACCACGTTTTATCGGACCATTTGAGATCCTGGAAAGGATTGGGGTGGTAGCATATCGTTTGGCTTTGCCACTTCAGTTAGCATTTGTGCACAATGTCTTTCACATTTTTATGCTTCGAAAGTATGAGCCGGATCCGTCTCTTGTGTTAGATTGGACCGAGTTGCGAGTTAACGAGGATGTGACGTATGAGGAGCGTCCTGTGCAGATTCTGGATATGAAGGAGCAGGTGTTGCGGGGGAGAACGATTACTTATGTCAAAGTTCAATGGCTTCATCACGGGGTTGAGGAAGCGACTTGGGAGCTTTAGTCTGGGGTTCGTACGAGATACCCGGGGTTGTTCACCTCATGACCTTGTAGTGAATTTCGGGGAGAAATTTTCTTAAGGGGGGAGTGTTGTGAGACCTTGTACGGTTTGATTTTTGATATATACGCATGTTAGGTGTTTTGACGCCTTTTTAGCATTTTCGCTTTAATATGCCTATATGAGTTTTGATGCATATTTCGGTTATTTCAAGCACGCAGGGTTGGTCCCGGGGGCCGCTAGGAGTTGTGGTGCGAATTTCAAAATTTTAAAAAAAGATATGTTGAAGGTCTATAAATATTTGGAGTTAGATATTTTTAAAAGATATTTTCAAAACTTAACTCCTAAGTTTCTGCCATCTTCTCTCTGCCTTCTCTCTAACTTCTCGGGGGCCCGGGGCTTGGTTTTTGATAGACCAACAGCCGATCCTTGCTTTTGGCTTCGTGGTCTATGCATCCATCTGGACGGAATCTGATTTCGACGAAGCTCGAATTTAGACGTAGATCGAGGCATCAGGTTTTTGACCCAACGAAGTAGGATCTTAGATTCTACTGCTGTATAAGGGTGCTATATGTAATATTGTGCTTTTCTACCGTTTAAAATTGCATGAATTAAAGATTTATGTTTTAGATCTAGTTTTGGGTTTAAAACTATTTTTTGGCGTTTTCGGTGGATGAAAAGGTGATTTAAGGGTTTCTTTTGGAGATGTTGGTGTGAGGCATAGGTGTGTTGATGTTTAAGGGTGTTTGATGAGCGTTTTGGGGGTTTGATTTGAGGCTTGGAGACAAAACCGTATCTAAAAAATAGTTTCTGGATTAGTTCAGTCGACTGGGGCCTTGAGTCTAGTGGACTGGATCATACTTTGGTGAGTTCAGTCGACTGGACGTGTGAGGTCAGTCGACTGAAATTCCTTCTGGTTTGGTTTCTCTTTTCCAGTGAGTTTTTCAGTAGACTGGGGGCTTGGGCCAGTCGATTGAACCCCTGTGTGAGTGTTTGGTGTTGGTTATGATGGTTCAGGTGGTTTTTTTGGGCAAAGGATGGTTTGCAAAGGAGGTTTTTATGAAAAATTTTGGGAGAAACGTGTTTATTGGAGGTTTGGAGCTAGCCCTTGGGGTTGAGGCTCACTTTCTAAAATATTTTGATAAAAATATATTTATTCATGTTTTGGTTTGATCTCCATGGTTTCATGGATTGGATCTTTTGCTTATACATGCATTGTATAATTGCATTTGAGGAAAACATTTAAAATGTTTTGTTGATCTCCATGTTGATGGATGGATCTATATACATGTATAGTGTATATTTGCGAAAAGGTTTTGTAGTTGATGTTACAGTTCAGTTTTTAGAAGATTATCTAAATGTACCGGGTTGACGTGTATTTAGCACGAGTTGCAGTCGGTGTAAGTCCAGAAACGTGCGCAGCGTAGGTACTCAGGTCCTTCGGGTTAGTCCCCGTAAATTGAGGCGGTTGGGTGCTTAGTTCCCTCGGGTTTTTGCCCGTAAATTAAGTGGTTCGTCGTGGTGCTCTGTATAGAACTTGTCATTACCTAGCAGGCCTTAAGTGGTTCAGGATTAGGGTAATGGATAGGAGTCTATAGTTGTTACCTTTGTCTGTGTGACAGAGTCAGTACATAAGATCATATTATTCTTCTTTTCCACGATGGTACATTCCGTGAGGGAACGATGATTTTGACTACTGTTTTCCTTAACTATGATTGGTTATTTCTAATATCTGCATTGCATGATTTGGAGGATGAAAATAGGGTTTTATGTTAATAAAACCGTTTTGGGAGACTTGTGTAGTCTGATGGGAAAAACTCAACGATTTTGGATAGAAAACCTTTTTTGGTTTTGTGGTTGAGTTCGCTCCCACCATATGATTGCATATTCCTGCTTTATAACTTATTATCTATTTCTATCGGGTTTTGGCTCACGAGTGAGAATTTTTTGTAAAATCATTTCAGGTGATGATGTGGATGAGGAGTAGCATTGGTGGTGCCCGCGGTGGCAAAAGACTTTTATAGTTTTTCCTTTTTGGTGTGCCTGTTCCTAAAGGCGAATTTTGTATACCGTAAGGCAATATATTGTATGCATGTTGGAACTGTATGACTTTTATTTATAAGAGATACACTTTGTTGGGTATTCTTCTGATTTCAACAGGCAGGTTTCAATGTATGAAAATCTATATTTTCATAAAAAGCGAATGTTTGGTAGATTTTCACGTGACCCCAGGTTCTGGAGTGTGACATCACGAGTATTAATTGTTCTCCATCCATGATGATGAATAATGCGAATTACATGTGGCGTAAATCATGATATATTACTCATCATCCATGGATCCTTGTTTTTTTCATAAAATGTCCTCATGAATCACGTTGCATGGATTGTTTGGCAACTAGAGTTTCTTGATCTCACATTCCAAGGTATTCGAGTGATATTATCACATACAAATTCGTGGGATCAAAAAGAACAATGCATGACCGAATACTTTTCTTGGGATGACCGTAGCTTGCTCATGCTTTTGATCTTCATTGTCTTTTAAATTCTTAAAATACAAAAACTAAAAACCAAAAAACAATTATGTTTACATTGATCCTATGCCTCCCTAAAGTTTACAATCATTCTATTACGATCAACTCTCGTATTTAAAAAAAAAATTATAATCTTTATTCCATATTCAATCAAACATGAAAATAATGACGATCATAAAATCGAGATTAAAACATATGCAAAACAAAGTTAGTACAGTTCTAAAGCTACCTGGCCCATTGATTAACTGTAAACATAATCAAAACGACTCTGATATCAATTGTTGGAGGCAAATTGCTAAGATCATTGATTTGTAAACAATTTTTTGAAAAATAAAAACTGGAAGGGCAAGTGCCGAAATAAAATCTTTTTGATGTTAAACAATCAAAAATAAAATCCATGCCACCACAGTTAATTTAGATGAATACTTTTTCGATCGATTTTTCAACTATGAACTTTGATTCTCCGAGTTGAAGCTCTAAACAGATCTTCTACTGTATTTTCGATGCGATTCCCGAACGTAGTGTGGGCTACGATCCTTCAAGAACTGGTACCAGCAGAATCTCAACAACCTTAGTCTAAAAAGAAAACCTATGAATTTGATTTAGCCTACCTGCATATTTATAGGGTTCTAGTAGGGACCTATAGAGTAATTATAACATAAACTTCTAGTGTGATCCAGAAACCCTTCCAGTGGTTTCTGCAAATATGTAAACCTCTCAACAATTTCTGTAATTATGAAAATCTTATAGTAGTTTATGCAATTTTTATAGAACACTAAATTATAGTTCACACTACTAAATAACTGTAACTGCACTCTTAGCAATAGTCTCAAGACCAATTTGTATTGAACTCCTATTATTAAATGCTTAACTCATCTCTCCACGTTAAGATTCTCAATACTCACTAATTAAATTTAATTACTGACAATTTAATTTAATCGGCATTTTTAAAATTTATTAAGCCCTTTCGCTTAACGTATTTGACTGCCGGATAATTAAATTTATCTATAGGGTTCGGTCAAGTTAAAATTTATAAGTTTTTTATGGGAGTACCGTCAATCCTAAACAATCGGGACGTGAATTTCGTCAATAATTAATATTCACCATATAATTAATACCGCTATCCAACTCACTGGGACTATAGACCCATAAAAAGATCGCACCATCTAATGAATCAAAATAACAAATATTAAATACACGCAAATAATAATTATTTCAGGATTAAGAGTATAAGCACCTATAATAACCTTGAGATGTAAATTAATTTATATAGTCAGTATAAAATTAATTACTCCAATGTTGTTATGTTCAATACACACAAAGTGTACTAGGACAACGAGTCAGAACAATAAACGATACTATTATCTATTCCCCGTAACCAAGAAAAGTCTACTAAAATTCTGTACTACAGTCGTACCGATGGCTTGTCCAATTCAATCTAAACTATGAACAATAACTTATATTCTGCAATAATCTATAATTTGGTTTTCAGTGTGCAAGCCGTACTCTACACACTAGATTAAATACTATACAGAATAAAAGACATCTATGCACAACATTAAATAAATGATATTATATTCATCACTCATTAAGATTCTCATATAATGAAAAAATAATTTTATTAAAATAAAATTAAATACTAAAACCAAATAAAAATTTATGATTTTAGTATATAACCCTGACAATGTTAACATCAAACAGCAAAAATTGTGTAAACATTACTCTCAAAGAAGTATTTTGTCAAGTTAACTACAAAAATATGATCAAATATAATTGGATATATTTTTCTACATTTATATTCATTTCAAAAAACAAAAGATAGAAACTATTTCTCTATCTATTTACAAAAGTTGTGCTCGACGCTCTGTCATCACATAAAATATATTTATAATTGAATTAATATCAAACCCTCGAGCAATGTCTTTCGCAATATAGGTGACACATAACTAGCTAAAAAATTATCTTCCATCCTGTTGCTTAATCTAGTCTTCACAATCTTCATGGATGAAAATGAACGTTCTATTGTTGCCATAGAAACTGGTAAAATTATTATAAGACGAATCAACTTATCAACAAGTGGATAAATGATCGAATCAACCTATCTACCAGCTGTGTAACGAGCACTCATATCAAGAATATCTATTTCATACTTTTCACAAAATAGTTTAACATCTTCCATTAAAGAAAGCCATCCATCTGCTCTATATTTTTTAAGAAGGGCTTTTGTCATAGAGACTAGATGTATTGTATTTTATATATTATGAGATTAATTTGCATGGCAAAGCTTGACAAAGATCATCAGTAATCTCCATAATATCTCTCATACTGAGCGATGGAGTTAGAGACGAGCTTCATGAGCAGTGATCGATGAGCGCCAAATTCATGAGCAGTCGAGCAAAACTTCATGAGCGATTAGAACCAAATTCGTGAGTTTATTCTCCAACCACACGGTTGATATGGTTCAAATTGAGAATTGAGCGCCAAGCGGTGCTTGACTACTTGTGAGTTGTGAGGGTAAAATATATATCAAATTAATTTTTGAAGTCTTTCTTGGACAATATAGTATAAATACATCGTTAAACCTTCAATATAATAATGATAAATCACCAAATTAAATTTTTGTGTTGGAGAACACCCCATGGATGAAATTCCTGTTAGTATTGGTATACTAAAAACCATATTTTTAGTATTTAATTTTATTTTAATAAAATTAATTTTTCTATTTTATGAGAATCTTTATGAGCAATGTATGTATATCATTTTTTTGTTATGCATAGATGTTAAATATTATGTATAATATTTAATCTGGTGTGTAGGATACGACTTACATACAGAAGACTAGATTTTAAGTTCTTACAGAATATATGTTTTATGTTCACAGTTTAGAGGGAGATAGACATACAATTGGTACGACTGTGGTACAGAGTTTTAGTAGGCATGTCTTGGTTACATGGAACAGATAATAGCGTCGTCTATTGTTGTAACTCTCTGTGCCAGTACACTTTGTGTGTATTGAACGGGACATTTAGGATAATTAATTTTGTATTGACTACTGACTATATAAATTAATTCACATCCCAAGATTATTATGAATAGTGCTTATCTTCTTAATCCTGAAATAATTATTGATTTGTATATATTTAAAATTCGTTATTTTGATTCATTAGAGGGTGCGATCTTATTTGAGGGAGAACCTTTTTCAAGCCAAAACCAAGTATTTTCGTGCCTTAGGAGAGAGAAACCAAGGGTGGGAAATGAAAAAAAATCAGAACTGAAAGGTTGTTCGGCTCCCCAGGTTTTAAAACCTCCGACGGTTCAGTTGAATGGACTGACTTTCTGAGGAGTCAGTCGACTAGAAAAAGGGGTTCAGTCGACTGAATGAGCTTTTTTTTCAACAGTTCGGTTTGTAGCAGGCGCCTGAAGTGGTTTTATGTGTTTAAATACAACTCTTTTCAATTAAAATCATTCAACTTCGCGGACATGCATTAGGCCCAATTCTCTTCTTATAATAATAAATCTTTTCTCATTAAGTGGTTTAGTAAAAATGTCTACCAATTACTCACTAGTGCATACAAATTCTAAAAAGATATCACTTTTTTGTATATGATCACGAATAAAATGGTGTTTTATCTCAATATGTTTTGTTCGTAAATGCGAAATAGGATTTTTAGAAATATTTATTGCATTTGTATTATCATATTTAATCGGTACAACATCGTATTTTAATTTAAAATCTTGAAGTTGTTTCATGTATAAAATTTGTGCACAACAACTACCCGCAGCTACATATTCGGCTTCAGTGGTAGATAAGGCTACAGAATTTTGTTTCTTTGAAAACCATAATACCAGTGATTTTCCTAGGAAATGACAAGTGCCACTAGTGCTTTTACGATCAATTGTGCAACCAACAAAATCTGCATCTGAATAACTAATCATTTGAAAGGAAGTAAATTTAAGATACCATAAGCCTATATCTATTGTGCCAACTAAATCTCTTAAGATTCTTTTTACTGTAGTTAAGTGTGATTTTTTAGGACATGCTTGATATCGTGCACACATACACACACTAAACATAACATCTGGTCTACTTGCAGTTAAATACAATAAACTACCAATCATACCTTGGTAGAGCTTGGTGTCTACCGGTTTCCCTTGCGCGTCTTTGTCAAGTTTGGTTGAGGGACTCATTGGAGTTCCTAAAACCTTTTCGTCTTACATTTTGAAACGTTTGAGCAGTTCTTGTACATATTTGATTGGTTGATGAAGGTACCATTTTTTGCTTGCTTGATTCGGAGTTCAAGAAAGAACGTGAGCTCTCCCATCATACTCATCTCAAACTTCTTTTGCATGCATACAGAAAATTCCTTGCACAAATTTTCATTAGTAGCACAAATTTTCATTAGTAGCACAAAAAATAATATCATTTATGTATATTTGCACAATAAGCATATCATCATTATTCGTTTTGATTAATAAAGTTGTGTCAATTTTTCCTCTTATAAATTCATTTTCTAACAAAAAATTACTTAGTTTTTCATACCAAGATCGAGAAGCTCGTTTTAAACCATACAATAGTTTTGTTAGTTTAAATACATGGTTTGGGTAATTATAATCTTTAAAACTAGGGGGTTGTTCAACTACACTTCCTTATTTATAAAATCATTTAGAAAAGCACTTTTTACATCATTTTGAAAAAGTTTAAAATTCTTATAGGATGCATATGCTAATAACATACGAATGGCTTTCATCCTAGCTACGGGTGCATAAATTTCTTCAAAGTCAATTCTTTCTTCTTGATTATAGCCTTGTGCAACTAGCCTAACCTTGTTTCGGACAACAATACCGTTTTCATCCTTTTTATTTCTAAATACCCATTTAGTTCTAATTATTAAATGATCTTTTGGCTTAGGAACTAAACTCCAAACTTCATTTCTTTTAAATTGATTTAATTCTTCTTGCATAGCAATTATCCAAGATTCATCTTCTAATAAATTATTTATATTTTTAGGTTCTTCTTGTGAGAGAAAGGCAAGATGATCACAAATATTTTTCGAAGAAGATCGAGTACTTACTCCTCGTGAAGGTTCACCTATGATTTGATCCATAGGGTGGTCCTTCACTGTCTTCCATTCATTTGGTAGTTCGTTTTGTTCATCTTAACTTTGAGTCTCAGTAATCTCGATGCTTTTGTCTTTGTCTTCCTTGATTTGCATTTTTTCCATTTCTTTATTAATATTTAGATCATCATCAACTGGAATCTTAGAAGAAAAAAGATTAGCCTCATCAAAGGTTATATGGATGGATTCGACTAAAGTCATAATTCTTTTATTGTATACTTTCTAAGTTTTACTATTTGTAGCATACCCTAGAAAAATTCCTTCATCAGATTTAGATTCAAATTTTTTCGATTCAAATTTTTTCAATTCATCTTTATCATTTAATATAAAGCATTTACATTCAAAGACATGAAAATAAGAAATGCTGGACTTTCTACCATTCCATAGTTTATAAGGAGTTTTGTTTAAATGATATCATATAAAAACTCGGTCCATTACATAGTAAGCAGTATTTACTGCCTCGATCCAAAAATATTTAGAAATTTTGTATTCATTTAACATGGTTCGTGCCATTTCTTGTAAAGATTTATTTTTTTTCTCAACAACCCTATTTTGTTGAGGAGTTCGAGGTGCAGAAAAATTATGAGAAATTTCATTTTGGTCACAAAAATTTTTAATATCTTTATTTTTAAACTATCCTCCTCTATCACTACGAATGTGTAGAATAGAATAGCCATTTTCATTTTGAATTTTGTTCATCTTTTGATGCAAGAAATAAAACCTACGTATATCGTGAAAAATCATAAACTATAACATAACAGTCTGCTTTTCCTCAAAGACTTTGGGGTTTCATAGGACTGAATAAATCAAGATGAAGTAATTGTAGAGGCTTATTTGTAGAAATTTCTTGTTTATTTTTTAAACTTGTTTTGACTTGCTTACCAAATTGGCAAGCATCACAAATTTTGTCTTTGATAAATTTAGTTTTAGGAAAGCCCTTAACCTAATCTTTCTTGACAAGTTTAGATAGGAGATCCATGCTAGCATGACCTAGCCTCCTATGCCATAACCAACTAGTTTTATTTACAACAGAAAAAAATTTAATATTTTTGGAATTTAAATTTTAAAAGTCGATAGTGTAAACATTTTTAGAACTTTTTACAACAAATAAGACTTTATTATTATTTTTATTTTCAACAGCACAAGTGTCATGTAAAAACTGTACACTATAACCTTTATCACATAGTTGACTTATACTGAGAAGATATAACAAAGGAACAAAAAGGGAAGACTACAGCTCTTCCACCTCTTCAGCACTTACAGATCAACCTCCGTGACCGATACCTGAAGAAAAGCAAATCCCACACCGTGAGCTAAAACTCAGCAAATTCTAAACAACACATGCAGTATAAGCTAAACATGCTCGATAAACAAAGTGTAGTTTTTGACTCTCTTTCAAGCCATAAAACAATTTGAAAATCGTTTTAGATCACGACTCACCAGAGCCAGAAAACTAATTTTACTTGCAAGGAAAAGCGAGAATAAAAACTATTTTTCGACTCATTAGAGACTTGAAAATGATTCAATTATTATGACTCCCATAGGCCGATAATACAGTATTTCGACTCCCATAGGCCGATAATACAGTTTAAGAAAATTGATCTATCCATCCCAAAATGCAATACATGCAATCCATGATCACGTGCCTCTTTAGGACCTCTTTTTAGCCTTTAGATATCGCACACACACACCTGCAACCGTGGCTCATCAGGATCTCATTTCAATCCTTCAGATATCGCACACCACGAACGCAACCCATGCAACACATATCTTCACGGACTTTCACCGTAGGACCGCAGCCCCAACTAATGCATCTTCTCATAGTTTCACCGAAGGACCGCAGCCCCAAATACGCAGCCCTAAATATGCATCTTCTCGACCGATAATGCATCTTCTCGTGCACCAGCTTTCACAGCGTATCTCATACACCCACACACGTGCATCATCAACCAGGATTTACATCTACTGGATCACAAATTCATCTAATCCATTTCATACACATATGCAAACCTAAATCAGGATTTAAAGCATATAACAATGTATCAACACGACGTCCTACAACCCACATCACATGCATATAAAACTCTAGGTTTTAAAGCATAAATCACGTTACACATAACGATATCACATTATGTAATTCACTTACATATATTCCGTACGTAAATAAACATAGTTATAAATATGCACATAACCATGTATAACCATACATCACGACGCCACCCGCCGAAACAAACCGACATCCACACATGGGACAACCCACACGACCACTACTGGCCCAAACACTTCCAGCACGGCCATCACAGACCCACGACGCTCACCCGCACCAACACAAACCCAACATCAAACCACGCACCTAACCGTGCACCAACAAGCCACATCCACTATGCACGTCACCCACGAGGGCAACACCTAAACGCACACCCGAGGCCACCACACGACCCCCGAAACCACCACACAATCAACCAAACCCCAAAAGGAATCCACAAGTATTTAAATCAATTATTTTTCATAAATTAATCAATTGAATACCATAGGACACGAATCAGAAACCAAGGAACCAACTCAAAATCACAAATCACCAGCCCACAACTTCAGTCGACTGGACCCAACCCCCAGTCGACTAAAAAACACACTGGAAAAGCACTAAATGCCCAGGGGCACTGTCCAGTCGACTGACCCTCGAGGTCCAGTCGACTGAACCCACCGAGAAATTGATTTCGAGCCACGAGTTCAACCTCCAAACCCCCGAATTGAAGCATCCAAACATCGATTCAACATCCTCAAATATACACACATTAGGCATAACACCAAGGCCACCACAGAAACCCCTGGCACCCGATCCTATCACCGAAACCAACAAAAACCCGGTTTTAACCCAAAAACCAACTTTGATACAAAATCAGATCTACAGAGATCTAACCGATAAAAATACCCGCGTTTACCCATAGCACCCTTATACAACAGTAGGGTCTAGAATCCTACCTCAGTGAGCTAAGAACTCGACACCTTGAGCCATGTGAAAAACTTAGCTTCGCCGAAATTGGAATATGTCCGGAGGGTTGCGTAGACCTCGAGGCTGATACCAAGGATCTGTAGTCTGATCGTCAAAAATCGAGCCTCGGGTCCCCGAGAACTTTGAGAGAAGGCAAAGAAAAAATAAAAACTTACTGGAGATGTTTTAGAAAATATCTTTTGAAAAAATCTAACTCCAGATATTTATAGACCTCCAAAATATCTTTTTTTAAATTTTTTTGAGAATTGTGCCACAACGGTTCACGGCCCCGGGAACCTACCCCGCATGCATATCTAAGCCCAATCATGCATCAAAAGCATTAAAAACATGCTCAAATGAAAATACATAACGCACGTCCAAAAATGCCAAAAAAGAAAATGGGTCAGGGTCTCACAACTCAACCCCCTTAAAGGAATTCTGCCCCCAAAATTCAACTCAAGGCCAAAACAAAAAACTGTTGATTGCAACCGACACAGGCACACGAGATGGTTAGCCAAACCATTCCTAGGATATAGTCAAACAAGGTTAGGCATCCTAGACAATGGCCAACTATCTCAAGGACATGGGATCTACAACTCACCCCAACCTCACATCATCATCAACCACTGCCTCAACACAGCACACCATCCACGGGATCCATAACCAACCCTAAACAGATGCAATTAGAATCTGACCCATAACCTGTATACTCAAAAAGTATCATTGCTCGCTAAAGCCATATCAGCATCCTCCAGCATGACCGTTGCCGTAGATGAACCACGAGCTGCAAGAGAATACACTCGGGGCAACCCCACTATGTCCTGTCCGCCATAACTCGGCGCCGTCGGCTGCCGCACCGACTGAACTGATGTACTCCCACCTGCCACCCGAGAAGTTTGTACTACAGAAGGCTGCTGTCGACCCTGCGCATACAAACCCACTGGTGTGCCCTCCCTGCTCGGGACACTGCCTCTCTGGGGATAATTCCTATGAATATGTCCAAACTGTCCACACTTATAGCAAACTAATGGGTCCCTCCCCTGCGGCTGCACTGGAGCCAAACTCTGAGATGGTCTCGACTGTAAACAATCCGCCACACGATGCCCCGGCTCTCTGGATCAAAAATAGGTCAACTCCCGCTGCTCTAGTCTCCCAGATGAAGCCACAGATGGTGATGGTGCTGAAAATTGCTATGGTCCAGATGGATAAAAGCTAGTACCAGAGGACTTCTGCCTCTTGCTGGAGCGTCCACCTGTCTGTACCTTTGTCCTGCCCTGTGATGTTCTAGCCTCCCTCGAAGCTCGAGTCTCAGCCAAAGCATTCTCAACCCTTGCTGCCGCCTCCACCAGCTGTTTGAACACACGATATCCCATCCCAGCCACTCGCTCCTTGATCGCCGGCCTCAAGCCCCGTTCAAACCTCATCGAAAGCAACTCATCTGTGCACTCCACCTCTGGTGCAAACCGAGACACGCTCGTAAATCTGGCCTCGTACTACATTATGTCCATGGCCCCCTAGGTAAGAGAATAGAACTCCTCCCTGTATAAGTCCCTCCTCGAAGCTGGGAAATACCTCTCCAAGAAGACTCGTGTAAAAGCTGCCCATGTGACCCCCAATGTAGTCCTGGTATATCTCCACCACTGATGAGCATCACCTCTCAGCTGAAAGGTGGCAAAAAAACTCACAATTCATCCTCCGTAATCTGTAATGTGTCTAGGATTCGAGTCGTCAATTCCAACCACTCTGTCGCCAGAAGAGGATTAGGATCTCCTACAAAGGTAGGTGGATCCATGCGCCTGAACTCCCGCATCGTAACTATAGCCTTCGCCTCAGGCACCCTCTCCCTAACAGGCTCACCCCTGGAAACCAGCTGCTGGATAGAACCAACCAGCACACGCAACAGCTCCGTCGCATCCATCGGTCCCTGGGGAGTATTAGCATCCCCAGCATCAAGGATAGGAACATTCCCTTGGCCAGCATAGCCACGGCCTCGACCATGGCCTCGCCCTCTCCTTGCCGACATCGCGTCTATATGAAAGAAAAACAACCTATAAGATGCAATACATAACATGAACATAAACGCTAAACACTTAGCATGGTATCACATAGGCACATAGGTTCATGCTAAACAAACCTCACATATACCGAGGAGAACCAACAAGGATGACGTGTCAATCTGGATAACCTACTCAGATTCCCTGTTCGAAATCACGTTAGCTAAATGCATTTCTAACTTGGCTCCAAGTTTGTTAATCCAAACGCCCAAATGCAGGACTATCACTCCTAAGATTCAACCCCATTGCTCACGTATACACGTCGTTCACGTAAGACTCGCATGCTATCACGTTCATGTTATCAAAATATCTAAACACATGCAGTCAAGCACAAGCAATCAACCTCACACGGTGATGAAACCTTTTTCCACGGCTCATAGGTATTCAAACCCAGAGCTCAAATGCCAAGTTGTCACGCTCCAAACTTCGGGCCACATGAAACACTCATAAATAACCATACATGATACCCAACCCGAGAATATACTTTCAAATAAAATCATACATGCATTGTATATAAACGCCAAATGGAAACATTACACGGCTCCAATGCCCAAAAGACATGTTATAAGAATACATGTAACAAAGGAACAAAAAGGAAAGATTACAGCTCTTCCACCTCTTCAGCACCTGCAGATCAACCTCCGTGACCGGTACCTGAAGAAAAGCAAATCCCACACCGTGAGCCAAAGTTCAGCAGATTCTAAACAACACATGCAGTATAACCTAAACATGCTCAATAAATAAAGTGCATTTTTTGACTCTCTTTCAAGCCATAAAATAATTTGAAAATCATTTTAGATCACGACTCACCAGAGCCAGAAAACTATTTTCACATGCAAGGGAAAGCGAGGATAAAAATCATTTTGTGACTCATTAGAGCCTTAAAAACGATTCAGGTATTACGACTTCTGTAGGCCGATAATACAGTATTTTGACTCCGGTAGGCCGATAATACAGTTTAAGAAAATTGGTCTATCCGTCCCAAAATGCAATACATGTAATCCATGAACACGTGCCTATTCAGGACCTCGTTTCAGCGTTCATATATCGTACACACACACCCGTAATTGTGCCTCATCAGGATCTCATTTCAATCCGTCAGATATCACATACCACGCACGCAACCAATGCAACACATAACTTCACGAACTTTCACTGTAGGACCACTGCTCCAACTAATGCATCTTCTCAGACTTTCACCGAAGGACCGCAGCCCCAAATACACCGGCTTTCGTAGCCTACCTCGTTCACCAGCTTTCGCAGCCTACCTCATACACCGGCTTTCACAGCCTACCTCATACACCCACACACGCACACGTGCATCATTAACCAGGATTTACATCTACTAGATCACAGATTCAACTAATCCATTTCAAACACATATGCAAACCTAAATCAGGATTTAAAGCATATAACCATGTATCAACACGACATCCCATAACCCACGTCACATCCATATAAAACTTTAGGTTTTAAAACATAAATCACGTTACTGATAATGATATCACCTTATGAAATTCACTTACATATATTTCGTACGTAAATAAACAGAGTTATAAATATGCACATAACCATGTATAACCATACATCACGACGCCACCCGCCGAAACAAACCGACATCCACACACGGGACAACCCACACGACCACCACTGGCCCAAACACTTCCAACACGGCCATCACAGACCCACGACTCTCATCAGTGCCAACACAAACCCAACATCCAACCACGCACCTAACCGCGCACCAACAAGCCACATCCACTATGCACGTCACCCACGAGGGCAACACCTAAACGCACACCCGAGGCCACCACACGACCCCCGAAACCACCACACAATCAACCAAATCCCAAAAGGAATTCACAAGTATTTAAATCAAGTAATTTTCATAAATTAATCAATTGAATACCATAGGACACCAATCGAAAACTGAGGAACAAACCCAAAACCACAAACCACAAGCCCACAACTTCAGTCAACTGAAAAATACATTGGAAAGCCACCAAACGCCCAGGGGTACTGTCCAGTCGACTGCCCCTCGAGGTCCAGTCGACTGAACCCAAGAACACATGATCCAGTCTACTGAACTCATGGGTTCAGTCGACTGAACCCACCTAAAAACTGATTCCGAGCCACGGGTTCAACCTCCAAACCCCCAAATCGAAGCCTCCAAACACCGATTCAACATCCTCAAACATACACACATCTAGGCCTAACACCAAGGCCACCACAGAAACCCCCGGCAGCCGATTCCATCCACCAGAACCAACAAAAACCCGATTTTAACCCAAAAACCAACTTTGATACAAAATCAGATCTACAGAGATCTAACCGGTAAAAATACCCACGTTTACCCATAGCACCCTTATACTGTAGGGTCTAGAATCCTACCTCGGTGAGCTAAGAACTTGACGCCTCGAACCACGAGCAAAATCGAGCTTCGTCGAAATTGAAATCTGACCGGATGGTTGCGTAGACCTCGATGTCGATACCAAGGATCTGTAGTCTGATCGTCGAAAACTGAGCCCCGGGTCCCTGAGAACTTAGAGAGAAGGCAGAGAGAAAACGAAAAGTTACTGGAGAAGTTTTAGAAAATATCTTTTGAAAAAATCTAACTCCAGATATTTATAGGCCTCCAAAATATATATATTTTAAAATTTTTTGCGAATTGCGGCACGACGGTTCACGGCCCCGGGAACTTACCCCGCGTGCATATCTAAGGCCGATCATGCATTAAAAGCATTAAAAACATGCTCGAACGAAAACACATAACGCGCGACAAAAAATACCGACAAAAAAAACAGGTCCGAGTCTCACAAGTGGGCAATCAAATTTAATGTGTCTTTTATTTTTACATTGAAAACAAATTACATTTTCATAAATATTTTTTGAGTATGAGTTTGAAAAGTTATTTGATTCTTTTACAAAATAATTTTTAGATTTAATCCATTGTAACCAAAAATCCTTTTTTTATTCAATGACCTCTTTTGTGCTCATAAAAGTTTTTCAAAATTCTCTCTTCCATTGGTGAAATTATTTTTTGAATAATCTTTCATTTTTCTTTTTAATTCACAAGAAACATCATTGTTAATATTTTTACCTTTTAAGTTTTTGAGTTATTTTCTTATAAAATCATTTTCTTTTGTTAGATTAGAAATCTCATTTTCAAAAATTTTGTTAGTTTATCAAATTTAACTTTTAAAATAAGTTTTTCTTTTTCTAAAGACTCAATTTGCAAGCCATGCTTTTTAGACATGCTTTCTTTTCCATTTTTAGCATTTTCAATTAAAATTTTTAATTCCTCAATTTCTTTAGAAAAAAATTTGTTCTCATTTTTTAGTTTTATATTTTTTTTCCTAATTTTAAAAGACTTTTATGTAAATTAAATAGTTCATTTTTAAGTTTATCATATGAAGACATAGAATAAGAAGAACTAGATTCATTGCATGAATTTGAATAAGAGCTTACATCTTCGTCTATACTTGCCATCAAGTAGAAGTTGGTCATTTCATCGTCACTTGAGCTATTGCTTGAATCTAAGTCTTCCCATGTAGTTGCTTTCATTGCTTTTTTTTTCTTCTTTGTGTCCTTTTTGAGTAAAGGACATTCCAACCTGATGTGCCCAGTCTTGTTGCAGTTATAGCAGATAAGTGGTTCTTTCTTGAAATCTCGTTTGCTTGAATTTTCCAAACCTTCTTGTCATAAGAGCCATGTCATCATCATTGATCTCCTCGTTCTCTTCATCACTGGAACTCTCTTTTGAGGCTTTCGGGGCAATGGACTTTTTGACCTTGTTTTATTCGTTGACTCTTTTCATTTATTTTGAGCTCGTACGTCAGTAGTGAGCCTATTAGCTCATCTAAGGTCATCACCCTTAGATTTCTTGCTTCGGAGATGGCTATAGCCTTGGCTTCCCAAATGGGTGGCAAGGCCTTGAGTACTTTCCTTAAAAACTCATAAGATTGGTAAGCTTTTTCAAGTGTATTAAGAGAATTAATAATATGAGTAAAGTGAGTGTACATGCTAGATATAGTTTCATCATCATTTATCTTAAAGCTTTTATATTCACTAATCAGTCTATCAATCGAGGAGTCTTTAACATCTTGTGTGCCTTCATAAGTTATTTCTAATTTTTTTCATATTTCTTTTGCACTTTTACTTGTCATTATTCGATTATACTCGTTAGCATTTAAAGCACAATACAATGCATTCATAGTACTAGAGTTTATTTGAAGTTGCTTCATATCATTTTCATTCATTTCTTCTTCTAGTTTAGGAATTTCTTTACCTTCTACAGTTTTAGTGGGAGTGAAATTACTTTGCACGATTACACTCCAAGCCCTCCAATCCTTGGTTTGAATGAAAATTTTCATTCTTTGCTTTCAAAATGTGTAGTAGACACCACAAAAGATTAGAGGCCTTGTGGAGGACTAATCCTCTCCAAAAGGGGATACACCAAAGCCTGCCATAGATCTTTTTCACAAAAATTTATTAAGAATAATGTGATTAGCTTTGATACCAATTGATAGTTTGTGTGTAATTCTAAGAGGGGGGTGAATTGAATATTTAAAAAATCTTATATCAAATATTCAAATACAAGTGTATAATTTTTAAATTCACAAGAATATGACACAAGTAAATTTGAATTGATCTTATAAATAAAAAACTTTTTGTTCAAAGATTTAAGTACAAGTGCAGATTTTAATTTACAATATCTAAAACTTCTTGTTAACCAAATACAACACTTTTCTTGTTTTAATAATTTAAAAATCCGAATATAGTTATCAATTTTATTTCGCAAGTAAACTTTCAAATATAATTTTTTGATAGAAAATTAAAGTACAAGAATATTTTAATTGACAATATTTCTTTCAAAGTGAAAACACAAGATTCAAAACTTTCTAGTTTTTAAAATAAAAGATACAAGTAATGATTTAGATAATGAATGATTCAAGTGCAAATGTATGTAATGCAAAAACAAGCAATAAAATGAGGTAAATGAAAAATAAGCAAGATAGAAGAATGACACCATAATTTTTATAAGGTTCGGCACAACAGCCTACGTCCTGACCTTAAGCCAACCATTATGAGATTTTTTCACTATCACTCTTTCACTAGGCGGAGTAGCCTATCTTGAGAATATACCCTTCTCAAACAATCCAATCCTTGTAGGCGGATTATCCTCTTTTGAGAAACGTCTTTCTTAAATACAATAGAATGGCAAGAAAGTGTACAAAGAAATGCTCATAGGATGAGCAGATGAGTACAAGAATTGAAAGCACTAACTCACTTCTCAAAAGAATATGTCAATAAAGCTCAATAAGAAATCTAATGATCTTTTCTCTCAAGAAACGATTGAAAAATCAAGAGTTTTGAAGCACAATGAAGTATGAAACAAGAGAGAATGTTTGAGAGGCTTTTGATGATTGAAACAAGAGATCAAAGGCTCTATTTATAGGCCTCAATCCTGGACTAGCCGTTGGGCTATGTATGAAAATGGAAAACTAGATGTTTCAGCATAAAATTTGAAATTAAGCCTGTTTAGTTGACTGGATAAGCTTGTTCGGTCGACTGGACCAGCTTTCAGTCGACTGGACCTCAAGGGTCAGTCGACTAAACTGTTTAGATCTAAAAATTCATTTTTGGCCAGTTTTGTTAGTCGACTAGATGCTATGCATTAGTCGACTGGACATTCAAAATTCCAATTTTTTGACTTTAAAAAATATTTTGATCGCTTTATGTTTTAGAAAAATATTTTTGAGATATTTTAGGAATCCTATGAGCTTCAAAAGAAATATCCATGAGTTTAGTGAATGTGCATAGATCCAAAAAATGAAATTCAAAAAACTTTTCTTCAGTCCTTCAATATCTCAACTCTTGCATTTGTTCCAAAAAACTTGTCGCCAAAGAAATTGGTTTGAAATATGCGTCATGGCTTCCATTTTGTATATTTAATTGTGCTGATCATTTCTTTCCTGTAAACAACTCAATTTTCACAATTAGATACTTAGGTTTGTTATAATCAAAACGGTTGTTCAAGCCTTGTTAGGCCAGCACTTTCAAGCCTGTACTATTAAAACATCTAAACACACACAGTCAAACACACGTAATCAACCTCACACGGTAACGCAACCTCTTCCCACTACTCTTAGGTATTCAAATCCAGAGCTCTGATACCAAGTTGTCATGCCCCAAACTCCGAGTAACGTGAAACACCCATAAGCAACCAAACATAACACCCAACCCTAGAATACACTCTCAATATAAAACATACATTCATTGTATATAATTACCAAAAGACTTACATTATACGGCTCCAACACCGGAAAACATGTAAACATACATGATTCAAAAGAATAAAAAAAAGACTACAGATCTTCTGCCTCAACCAGCAACCCCGAATCAACCTATGCGGTACCTGAAAATATTTCAAATCCCACACCGTGAGCCAGAGCTCAGTAGAAACTAGACAAACATGAAATGTAAGCTAAACATGCTCGAAAAACGACATGTGATTTTTCAGCTCTCTTTCAAGCTTTAAAACGGTTTAAAAACGATTTTAGATTATGACTCACCAGAGCCAGAAAATAGTTTAAAAACAGTTTTATAACATGACTCGCACGAGCCTCAAAAGAGAACATGTATATGTATGCAGCACATGTATGTTTGGGTTAGTATACTGAAAAGTATGTTTTTAACACTTAATTTTATTTTAATAAAATTAGTTTTTCATTTTATGAGAATTTTTATGAGCAATGTGTGTATATTATTTATCTGTTATGCATGGATGTCCGATATTTGGTATAGTATTTAATCTAGTGTGTAGAGCACGGCTTACACACAAAAGATCAGAATTTAGGTTCTTGCAGAATAAAAGTTTTATGTTCACAGTTTAGATGAAAATGGACATACCAGCGGTATGACTGTGGCACAGAGTTTTTATAGGCCTATCTTGGTTACAAGAAACAGATAATAGCGTCGTTTATTGTTCCAACTCTTTGTGCCAGTTCACTTTGTGTGTATTGAACGGGACATTTGGGATAATTAATTTACTACTGACTACCGACTATATAAATTAATTCGCACTCCAAGATTATTATGAATAGTATTTATCCTCTTAATCCTGAAATAATTACTGATTTGCATGTCTTTAATATTCGTTGTTTTGATTCATTAGAGGGTACGATCTTATATGTGTCTATATTCCTGTTGAGTTGGATAGCGTTATTATTTATATGGTAAATATTAATTATTGACGGAATTTACGTCCCGAAGGATCGGAATTGACGATACCCCCTTAAGGATGCTTATAAGTTTTGACCAGGCCAAACTCTGCAGGTGGATTTAATTATCCGGCGGTCAAATAAGTTAAGCGGAAGGATTTAAAGAATATCAAGATGCCGATTAAATTAAATTATCAGTAATTAAATTTAATTAGAGGGTATTGGGAATCTTAATGTGGGGAGAAATGATATGACTTTAATAATAGGAACTCAATGCAAGAAGGTATTGAGATTATGGGTCAGAGTGCAATTACAGTTCTTTAGTGGTGTGAACTGTAATTCAGTATTTTATGAAAATTGTAGAAATCGTTGCTGATTTTTCATAATTGCAGATACTGCTATGCGTCTTTCTTTAATTACAAAAATCGCTAGTAGGTGTTTATGTTCCACTGGAAGTTTTACTCATAATTACTCTACAAGTCCCTATTATAACCCTATATATACGCGCGTAGGCTGAACCAGTTTGAGATTGATAGAATTGATAGTTTAGATATCTCATATATTATTATGATATTATTTTTTTCTTTCAATACTTAAATATATCGGGATTCTACCGGTACAAGTTCTCGGAGGATTGTATCCCACACTACGTTTGAGGATCGCGTAAGGAAATACAGTAGAAAATCTGACTGGAGTTTTAACTCAGAATCAAGTCGTAATTGAAGATTAGATCTACCAGAGTTATTCTTCTAAATTACCTTTGGTTGCATGTGTTTTATTTTGATCGTTTTTTGTCAAAATTTTTATCTGGAACCCGTTTCGGCGTTTGCCCGTCCAGTTAATTTTTACCGATTAATCATTTTTAAAAATAATAATCTTGACAGTTTTGTCTCCAACAAATTAGTATCATAGCCATTTTATTTTTTGTTTTCGGTTTATCGGGGCCGGGTAGTTTTAGAACTATTGCTAACTTTGTTTTGCAGGCGTTCTAATCCTGATTTTATGATCATCATTTATTTTCATATTTGATTAAATGTGTGGATGATAATTTAATTTTTTTTTAATTACGGAGGTTGACCGTGATAGATTATTTTTTTTAGATCGAATGTGAGCCTATGGGACATAGGTTTCGATGTAAAATTTTTTTATGTTCTTTAAATTTTTTTTCTTGTTTATTAAAAAGAAAAAATTAAAAACAGGTATCGAAAAACATTCAAAGAAGAGCCGCGGATCTTCAAACAGTTTTTTTTAATTATTAAAAAAAAAAGAGGAAGAAGATCACAAGCTGCGGCGGCAAAAGGCACCGCAACAGTGTTCGTCAAGCACCAGCGCCCAATCAAGGGAAGTTTTGGGTTTGAGAAAGTGCACTGTTTCCGAAAACAGTGAGTGCATTGATATCATCAAAAAGAAACCGCCGTATCTTCCAACTAGGCGCCAATTGTTTTGAAACTAATCACAGGCACTACTATCCCAAGCAAAAAGCCTATTCTGGTATTCCAACTAAGCAGGCGGTAGTGCAATCCAAGTGGTGCACAGCCAATAGGCGCCGGTTCCATGCAATCACAGCGCCTAAAGGCTGGGGCAGCAGCGGTTTAAAAACAGAAGCAGCAAACGCCAAACACGCAAGCAAATAAAGGCACCGGTTTCCAATCTTCCAATCCCAAAAAATCCCAAACTGTTTTGGTGCAAAGCAGTGGTTTCCATGCAAATAGTGCACAGCGCACAAGCAAGAAACCGGGCTGTTTCCAAAACCAGGACCCAAGCGCCAGGCTGGCGCAATCAGTATCCCTACAAATCCATGGAAAGGGGCACAATTTCCGTTTAATTTCCCGAAGCGGCTAGCGGTTTTTCAGGCGCCCAGTGGGTTTCGGTTTCCAAGGGCATTCCAATGGAGCAAGCATAGCGGTTTGGAAAAGATTGGGACACTGATGTTTTCGGCTGTTTGGTTTGCTACAGTTTTTTGTTAACAGTATCCAATTCAAACACAAATGGTGGTTTGCAAACAAGACAAGGGAAAGCTAGAATTATGCAAAAACTGAAAGACTGGAAGCTTATTTTAAATAATAGACAGAAACTCTTTAGAGTGTCAATCGGATCATAAAATTGGAATAATATTTATTTATCTTGTATTTAATTTATTTTATATTTTAATTGCGTGGATGATAATTATCGATTTTATTTATCCTGTTAATTTAATTAATTCAAACATTTGATTTTAATTAAAATATTTTGTAATAGAAAATAAAATTAAGTTTTTTTTAATTAATTAATTCTAATTAAATAAAAAAACTTTAGATAATTTTTTTTATAAAATATCACGTTTGAAAGATGATTTTTTTTTTAAATATCTTGAGAATACGTGAGAATTAATTCCGGCTTTTGAATTAATTAAATGAAAAATTGTTTAATTAAAATAAATTATTATTTTTCAAAAAATATGAAATAAAAAATAAAATAAATAAATACCTTTAATCACTACCTTAGCTAAAAAGCTGTAGAAAAAACTGTGTATTTATTAAATTTTATTTGTTACGCATTTAAACACGAAAAGATGGTTTGATAAATCAAAATATTTAGAATCGTATACACGGAAATATGCTTGATTCTTTCAGATCGTATGACTTTCGAAAGATAGTTTAATAAATTAGAATTTTTAGAATCGTGTACACGGGAAGATGCTTGATTCTTATATATCGTGTGACTTTCGAAATTAATAAATTTATTTTAATTAAATAGATTTTTATAACCCTAAAAAATATTTTAAAAATCTAAGTGGGAGAGTGAATTTATTCACAGATAAATCTCGCAGTCTCCATCACCAGTTTGTAGGCAATGCAGTTAAACCCTACGTGTTGCCAGTAAGGCCTTTCTCCCCATCAGACAGATTAATTGCGGTATTGCCAGTACAAACCTCCTTTAGGGATAATTCTGGATAATTGTTAGTGTGAATCACTTCTCCATCTGAAGGGTTCATTGCGAAGCGATTAATTTGGGATTAGGTGATGGTTAACACTTAGCTGTTTATAATAGTATCCTCTCCATCTGAGTCACTGCTATTATATGTTGGACCGAAACTATGTCAGCTATTTAATTTTACTTGGTATGGTCAGTTGCCTAGATAGTAAAACTAAAAGGAATTGACGTGTCTGGCCTTATGAAGGATAGTAGACGTCCACCCATCGTGGAATGCTATTCTCGGGTTACCAGGCTGGTGGCGAATTAATTTTAAAATGGTAAAAAGAACAAAATTAAAATAAATTCAAAGTTTTGCTCATCATAATTAACAATTTTATTTAATTATGTGATTTTCAGGATTATAATGGATTTCAACTCACTCGCTTCAATACTCAAAGAAAACAAACTTACGGGACCAAATTATGTTGGCTAAAAATGTAACTTGGATATAACTTTGACTACAGATAGTATTCCTTAAATACCAGAAAATGTATCAGTTTCAGAAAAAGGTTCTTTTCGGGGCTGTAAGGCATAAAGAAGAAAAAGGTTCAGAAATAGGGAGACATATTTTTCAGGGTAGTTAGTGGGCTACGGACTTGTGTGAAAAAGTCAAAAGGCAGGTATTTTCACTGCAACCAGACCCGACACTAGAAAAAGCTATGTCCAGTATTTCTCAAAAGACATAACAAACACGGTAATTTCTGTTCACTGATTGTGAAAACATGTTTAGCGGTGTTATCTACCGGTACCTGGTGTGTAGATACGGGAGCCACTAATCATGTCTAGAATTTATTGTAGGGGTTCCAGAAAACCCGACAACCTAGTGAATGGGGGATTTACCTACATATGGGCAATAATACAAAGGTAACAGCAGTTGCAGTAGGAGATGTCACTCTCAGTTTTTGGTAGAGATCGAGTTTTAATATTGAGAGATTGTCTTTATGTACTTTCCATTACAAGGAACTTAGCTTTCATTTCTGGATTGGCTAAAGACGGATATTTTTTTTATTTTAATAACTCTATGGTTATTAAGGATAATAAACGGGTTATCTGTTCTGGTACATTGGTGGTTAATCTTTATATTATTACTCTAATATCTCTTACACTGCAACTAACTGAAATGAATAACACATCTAATTTATCATGTAAAAAAAAGTTTCCTTCTTTAATGAACCAAACGTTTCTTTGGCACTTACGCTTGGGTCATATTAATCTAAAAATGATAAACAAACTTGTAGCAGATGGACCTTTGAGTTCATTGGAAGTAGAGGCCCTTCCAGTATGTCAATCTTGCTTAGAGGGTAAGATGACCAAGATGCCATTTTTGAAAAAAGGCTATAGAGCTAAAGAACCGTTGGAGCTGGTTCATTTTGATGTGTGTGGTCCTATGACAATCCGGGCTAGAGGTGGCTTTGAGTACTTTGTCAGTTTCATTGATGACTACTCAAGGTATGGATACATTTACCTGATGCACCGTAAGTCTGAATATTTCGAAAAATTCAAACAATTCAAGGCAGAGCCGGAGAAGCATCTAGGTAAAAGTATCAAATCACTACGATCCGACGGTGGTGAAAAATACCTCTTTGGAGAGTTTAAGGACTACTTGTCATCATAAGGGATTACATTCTAGTTGATTGCACCTGGCACTCCTCAGCAGAATGGTGTAGCAGAAAGAATGAATAGGACTCTTATAGAAATGGTAAGGTCAATGATGAGTTATTCAGGTTTACCATATTCATTTTGGGGACTCACTTTATAGACAGCGGCTTATATTCTGAATTTGGTACATTTTAAGTTAGTACCTTCTACTCCCACAAAATTGTGGACCGAGCGTAAACCTAGTCTGAAACACATTCAGATTTGGGCGTGTCCAGCACATGTGCTGAAAGGGAACGCGGGTAAGTTAAAACCGATGACAGAAGTCTGTTTCTTTGTGGGGTATCCCAGGAAAATGAAAGGTGGTCTATTTTATAATCCTAAGAATCATAAGGTCATTGTTAGCACTAATACCCGATTCTTAGAAGAGGATTATATTATGGACCACATGCCCAATAGCAAAATTATTCTAGAAGAACTGAGAGAAAATATTAGTAGAACGAAAGAAGAACCACAAGTCACTTATATTCCATTACCTCGTCGTAGTGGGAGGATTATCGGGACAGGTGAAAATCAAGAACATGGTACTGATGCAAAGGAATTAGATTTTACACAGCCTATTACTGCTAGTACACAGACACAGGTAGTGCCTCGTCGTAGTGAGAGGGTTGTTAATTAACCTGACCGGTATATGTTCTTGGGAGAGTCTTTTAACAAGAACTCGACAGAACTGGATACCGAGCCCTGTAACTACAATGAAGCACTACAAGACAAAGATGCAGATCTTTGGCAAATGGCTATAAATTCAGAGATAGAATCTATGTATTCCAATCAGGTCTGGAAACTTGTAGAACCACTCGAATGGATAAAACCCATTGGATGCAAGTGGATCTACAAGAGGAAGAGAGGAGTAGACGGGAAGATTAAAACCTTCAAAGCTAGGCTTGTTGCTACAAGGTTCACTTATAAAAAATGGCTCGAGTATGAGGAAACCTTTTCGCCGGTAACCATACTTAAGTCTATCCAGATTCTCTTATCCATTGCCGCACATTTCCATTACGAAATCTGGCAATGGACGTCAAGACATCTTTCCTTAATGGAAGTCTTGACGAGTGTATCTATATGATACAACCAAACGGATTCATTGCAAAGGGCTAGGAGCACATGTTGTGCAAGCTTAAGAGATCTATTTATGGACTTAAGAGGGCATCGAGGCCTTAGAACACTCGATTTGATCAAGTTATAAAGTCTTATGATTTTGATCAAAGTCCGAATGAGTCCTGTGTGTACAAAAAGCGTAACGGAAGCGTGGTGATCTTCCTAGTACTTTATGTAGATGGTATCTTACTCATTGAAAATGATGTGGGGGCATTATCTACTGTTAAAGTATGGTTATTTGGACAGTTCGATATGAAGGACTTAGGAGAAGCCAGTCACATCCTTGGGATCAAGCTTATGCAAGATCGAAAACAAAGGATGTTGAGCTTATCACAAGCAAAGTATATCGATGATATCCTTACTCATTTTAGCATGCGGGATTTCAAGAAGGGTTTTTCCCTTTCAAGTATGGAATCACTCTATCCAAGGATCAGTGTCCTAAGACACTTGATGAGATAGAGAGGATGAAGGCAGTTCCTTATACTTCGGCAGTAGAAAGCCTCATGTATGCTATGATTTGCACTAAACCCGACATCTGTTTTGCCGTTGGCATGGTTTGCATATATCAGTCTAATCTAGGATAGGAGTATTGGACTGCGGTAAAGAAAAAAATCAAGTACCTGAAAAGGACTAAGGATTATAAATTAGTTTACCAAGCAGACAGTCTAGTATTTTTGTGGCACACAGACTCAGATTTCTAGTCAGACATAGTGCTTGTATTAGGAGACAACCTTGCAGATCCTTTACAAAGAGTTTACCAACTAAGACTTTTGATAGTCATGTAGAGAGCATGGGAGTCAGATGTATGGCAGCCTAGTTTTGAGTATAAGTGAGAGATTGTTAGGGTTGGTATACTGAAAATTTTGTTTTTAATACTTAATTTTGTTTTAATAAAATTAGTTTTTCATTTTATGAGAATTTTTATTTGTTATGCATGGATGTCTGATATTCTTTATAGTATTTAATCTGCTGTGTAGAGTACGGCTTACATACAGAAGACCAGATTTTAGGTTCTTGCAGAATATAAATTTTATGTTCACAGTTTAGATGAAAATGGGCATACCATCGGTACGACTGTGGTACAGAATTTTAGTAGGCCTGTCTTGGTTACGAGAAATAGATAATAGCGTCGTCTATTGTTCCGATTTCTGTGCCAATACACTTTGTGTGTATTGAACAGGACATTTGGGATAATTAATTTAGTAATGACTACTAATTATATAAATTAATTCATACCACAAGGTTATACCGAATAGTGCTTATCCTCTTAATCCTGAAATAATTATTGATTTGCATATATTTAATATTCGTTGTTTTGATTCATTAGAGGGTGCGATCTTATATGGGTCTATATTCCCGGTGAGTTGGATAGCGGTATTATTTATATAATAAATATTAATTATTGACGAAATTCACGTCCCAAATGATCGGGATTGACGATACCCCCTTAAGGATGCATATATGTTTTGACCAGGCCAAACCCTACAGGTGGATTTAATTATTCGACGGTCAAATAAGTTAAGCGGAAGGGCTTAAAGATTATCAAAATGCCGATTAAATTAAATTGTCAGTAATTAAATTTAATTGGCAGGTATCGAGAATCTTAATGTGGAGAGAACTGGTAAGCATTTAATAGCAGGAGCTCAATGCAAGAAGGTCTTGAGATTATGGGTCAGAGTTTAATTACAGTTCTTTAGTGGTGTGAATTGTAATTCAGTGTTTTATGGAAATTGCAGAAATCGCTGCTGGTTTTTCATAATTGCAGATACCGCTATGTGTCTTTCTTTAATTACAGAAATCGCTAGTAGGTATTTGTGTTCCACTAGAAGTCTTACTCATAATTACTCCTTAGGTCCCTGCTGTAGCCCTATATATACGCGGGTAGACTGAACCAATTTGAGATTAATAGAATTGATAGTTCAGATATCTCGTATATTATTATGATATTATTTTTATCTTTCAATACTTAAATATATCGATATTCTGCCGGTACGAGTTCTCGGAGGATTGTAGCCCACACTACGTTCGAGGATCGCGTGAGGGAATACAGTAGAAGATCTGACTGGAGCTTCAACGCGGAATCAAGTCGTAGTTGAAGATTAGATCTACAAGAGGTATTCTCCTAAATTAATTTTTGTTGCACGGGTTTTTTTTTTATCGTTCTTCATTAAAATTTTTATTTGGAGCCCGTTTCGGCATTTGTCAATCCAGTTAATTTTTACCGATTAATCGTTTTCAAAAATAATGATCTTTACAGTTTTGCCTCCAACAATGTATACATATCTATACTGACTCACAAGCCCCGACAACAGCTCTACAATAACCGAAGATGACTCATGCAATCCATTCAATTCGTCCAACGCAGCACGTGCAACACACGCAACACATGCCTCTTTAAGACCTTGTTCCCGTCCTTCAGATACTTGCACACAAGTGCATCGTTAACCAGGGTTAACACATATCGAACCACATTTTCGTCCACCATTAGCCAGGGCTAACATTCATCGTACCATGTTTCCGTCGATCGTCAACTAGGGCTAACATTCATCGGACCACGCTTTTGTCCATCGTCAGCCAGAGCTAACACCGTATCAAAATCATATAAGACCATGTTTCTGTCTTATGTTTTAAAAATCATATAAGACCACATTTCCGTCTTATGTCCTAAAATCATATAAGACCACATTTCCGTCTTATGTCCCAAAATCATATAAGACGAAAAATCATATGAGTCCACATTTTCGTCTTATGTCCCAAAATCATATAAGTCCACATTTTCGTCTTATGTTTCAAAAATCATATAAGACCACATTTCCGTCTTATATTCCAAAATCATATAAGACCACATTTTTGTCTTATGTTTTAAAAATCATATAAGACCACATTTCTGTCTTGTGACATGCATAAATAAAACTAGAGTTATAAATGCACAATGCCACGTATAAACTTCACATCATAACGCCACCTGTCACATAACCCGACATCCACTTACATGGACAACCAACAACCCACAAAATCAAGCCTAACCCGAAGGCCAGCTCCAAGTCTTTAAAACCACAATTTTCAAAAAATATCACCTTTTCCCAAAAAGAACCACGGGCCCAAACACGGCGCACCCAACGATGAATAAACATCAGGCACCTAACCATGCACCAATACCCGCATCTAACCATGTACCACATATACCCGACACAGACCCACGACGCCCACACGTGCCCAACACAAACCCACGATGCCCCCATGTGCCCAAAACAAACAACAAACCTACAAAACACGACCAGACCAAAGGCCAACACAAACCTCCCACAAAACGGTTCTCACCAAAACCTCATCTTTAAAACAAACAACGGACCCCCACACGTCTAGCACCCAACGATGCACCAACCACCACGCACTCAACCGTGCACGAACAGCCCGCATGAAATGACCAACACCCTCTCTGTGACTTCAATTGATAGGACCCCATAATCTAATCAACTAAAAATCACTAGAGCAGAGCAGTCGATCGAGCCCCACAACCCAATCGACTGAGAGGTCACCACATGACCATCAAACCAATAAAATGCCCCAAGGAATAAGAAATTTGATAAAAAGGGCCAATAAGAATGAAAAATAACTTTTTCCAAAGCATTCGGCCAAAAACGGGTAAAAAATGGTTAAGAAATTTTGACATACCCTCACTCTTTTGGTCATAACTTTTTCTACAAAAAGAAGTTTATTGTGATAGAGGTGTCCTTAGAAAGAAGACTTCCGGGGCTTCAATTTGAATATAAGAAAGACCCAATTTCGAGTCTGGATGAGGGAGAAATGATCAAAAGAAAATAACCCAACGCAGCCAATCCGCTCGAGCAGATGTCGGGCGCTCGAGCGAGCAGGCGCCCGAGCAAAACCCAAATTTTCCTTATTTTGAGTTCCAAGCCCCAAAAACTCTTAACACTCACAAGCCATCAACTCAACCTCAAATCGAAGCCTCCAAACACCTTATCGACACCCTCGGACGTACCTAAACCCGAAACTACCACAAAACCTCGAAATGTACATTCAAAACCCGATTCCATCCAATCGAAATCAACTAAAAATGGTTTTGAACCAAAACCCGATTTGTTTTGAAATATAAATCAATTTTTTATGCACTTTTAACCAGTAAAAACACACACGATTACACCTAGCATGTCATGCCCCAAACTCCGGGTCATGTCAAACACCCATAAACAACTAAACATAACACCCAAACCCTAAAATACACTTTCAAAATAAAACATACATGCATTGTATATAATCACCAACCGGCTTACATTACACGGTTTCAATACCTGGAAAACATGTAAATATACATGATATAGAAAGAACAAAAAGGAAGATTACAGATCTTTCGCCTCTCTAGCAATCTTGAATCAACCCGCGTGACCGGTACCTGAAAAATATTTAAAATCCCACACAGTGAGCCAAAGCATAGCAAATACTAGACAACACATGCAATATAAGCTAAACATGCTAGGATAATAATGTGCAGTTTTAGACTCTCTTTCAAGCCTTTAAAACAATTTTCACATGCAAATGGGAAAGTGAGGATATAAACCATTGTTGATTCACTCACAGGAGCCTTGAAAATAGTTTAAAAATGGTTTTTAGATCGCGATTCAAGTGAGTCTTAAAAACAATTTGAAATTGGTTTTATCTGTTCCACAATGCAATTCATGCAATCCATGTACCATCTCAGACCGAGAGACCTCAACTCCAACATAGCACAGTATAGATGTGTAAAATCGGCGCTCACAAGCCACAACGACAGTTTTAACACTGAGATAAAGATTCGTACACAAACACACATTTCTGAGATAAAATCGTATACTACAGAGTAAAACCATAGACCACGGGGTCAAACCGCAAACCAAACCACTGGGTAAAATCGTAAATCAAACCATAGGGTAAAACCGTAAATCAAACTACGGGACAAAATCGTAAACCTTACCGTAAGCCACGGGATGAAACTGCCGACCACGAGATTATATCACGGGATAAAATCGTATATTATAGGATAAAACTAAACATTACGGGATAACACCGAATCAACATATCATACTAAACCAGGGTTTAAATGCACAAAATCACGTACTAACACTACATTTCACAAACTACGTCACATGCTACACACGCGACTCACAAAACACTTGCAACCCAAGCAACATATACCATATGCATCCGTTTCACATATTCCACATAACCACACTTATAAAATCTCTCAGTTTTGAAGCATAAAATCACGTTACACGTAACGATATCAAGCCATGTAATCCACTTACATAATCCGTACATAAGTAAACTAGAGTTATAAATGCACAAAATCAGTTATAAACGCACATAGCCATATATGACTTCACGTCATGACGCCACCCGACATCCACTCACATGGACCACCAACAACCCACAGAACCAAACCTAACCCAAGGGCCAACTCTAAACCCCTCAAACCACGAGGTCACAAAACACCACCTTTTTCCCAAAGGTGCCACAGGTCCAATCACGCCCCCGCATCTAACCACCACGCACACAATCGTGCCACAACAACACCGTGTCTAAACATGCACGCTATCCCTGAGAACAGCATCTAAACAAACACCCGAAACGACGACATGACTACTGAAGCCACCTCACAACCAATCGAACCCCCAAAAAGAATCCAACAGTATTTCATGCGATTAACCCCATAATCAATCGACTGAATACCGTAAGAAACCAATTCAAAACCAAGAACTCAACCACTAAACAACAGCAGAACGGCCTAGGATCTAGTCGACCTAAACAAGCTTTGGTTTGAACCTTCTAAACCCCAAATCAAAACCTCGAAACACCCATCCAACACCCTTGGACATACACACGCCTAAGCTTAACATTAAAACCTCGAAAGGAACACCCAACACCCGATTTCATCCAACCAAAACAACATAAAACCCCCTTTTGAATCGAAACCCAATTGTTTGAAACATAAATGAATTTTTATACATTTTTTAACTGGTAGAAACACCCACGATTACACGTAGCACCCATAAATGACATGAGAGTTTAGGATCCTACCTCAATGAGTTAAAAACTTGACACCTCATAAAATGCACTTCTTTGAAACGAGAATCCGTTCGAATGAACACGAAGCACTCGTCACGTAGAACACGGATCTGCTACTCGATCACCAGAACCCAAGCCCCTGGGCCCTCGAAAGCTAGAGATAAGGTAGAGAAACTTGGAGCGAGAGAAAAGATGGAGGAAAGATATTTTGTTTGGCTCAAAAAGATATTTTATAAGCTTTATAGAGACTCGCGCCCAGTCACCACTGCTCAAGCGCTCGACCACCGCTCGAGCGGACCCCTGCCGACATACCACTCTGCCATCACTCCGCTCGAGCGCACAACCACCGCTCGAGCGGTCACCCATCGACCCAACACTCTGGCACCACCTCGCTCGAGCGCTCAACCATAGCTCGAGCGGTCAACGCTGGGAGAAAGCCCAAACCAAGAACCGAAACCAAGCGCCTACATGCATAACACATATCTAAATATGCTGTTATAAAATGATTAAAACCATAACCAACACATCATAAAATAGCGCAAAAATTAAAACGGGTCAGGATCTCACAACTCTACCCGCCTTAAAGGAATTTCATCCTCGAAATTTAACTCAAGGTCAAAACAACAAATCGTCGATCGCAATCGACACACGCATACGAGATGGTCAGCCAAACATTCCTAGGATATAATCAAACAGGATCAGGCATCCTCAACAATGGCAAATTAACTGAAAGACTCGGGATCTACAACTCACCCTAACCTCACATCATCACTAGCCACTGCCTCAACACAGCACACCGCCCACGGAATCCATCACCAACTCCCAAATAGATGCAACAAGGAACTCACCCAAGGCCTACATACTCAGAAAGTACCTCTGCTCACTGAAGGCATATCTGCGTCATCTGGCACAATTGGCACCCTAGAAGAACTAGGAGTTACAAGTGCATACACTCAGGGTAATGTCGCTCTGTTCTATCCACCATAACTCGGCATTGTTAGCTATCACACCGACTGAACTCAAGTTTCCCTATCTGTTTTCCAGGAAGTCTGAATGATAAGATGCTGCTATCTACCCTGCAAAAATGAACCCTCTAGTGTGCCCACTGTACTCGGTGCACTCTCTCTCGAGGGACAAGTCCTGCAAATATGTCCTATCTAACCACATCTATAAAAAATCGGCAGCTCTGTCCCCTACAACTGATCCAGTATGGAACCCTGGGCCTGCCTCAACTGTGGGTTCTGATACTGCCTCGACTGCGGGTAATCTAGCACACGATGCCCCGGCTGTCCACCTCGATAACATCTAACCTCCCTCTGCTCTGGCCTCCTTGACGAAGCCACTGATGGTGCTGGCATAGAGAACTACTGAGGTCCATATGGATGAAAGCTAAGACCAGAGGACCTCTGCATCTTGCTAGAATGCCCACCTGTATGTGCCTCTATCCCACCATAAGGTGTCTTGGCTTCCTTAGACGCTCAAATCTCAGTCATAGCGTTCTCAACCCTTGTTGCTACCTCCACTAGCTCTGTGAGCACCCGAAGTCCCATTGCGACTACACGATCCCTGATTGCCGACCTCAAGCCTCGGTCAAACCTCATAGATCGCAGCTCGTCTGTGCTTACCAACTTCGGTGCAAACTGGGACAAGCTCGTAAACCTGGCCTCGTACTACATAACATCCGTGGCCCCCTGGGTAAGAGTGTAGAACTGCTCCCTGTACAAATACCTCTTCGAAGCTAAGAAGTATTTCTCCAGAAATAATCCTGTAAAGGCTACCCATGTGACTCCTACAATGGTTCTGGCATACTTCCACCACGCGCGAGCAGCACCCCTCAACAGGAAGGTAGCAAAAAAAACCCGCAACTCATCCTCCTCAATCTACAACATGTCAAGGATCAGAGTCACCAACTCCAACCACTATGTCACCACAATCGGATCAGGATCTCCCGCAAAGGTAGGCGGATTCATGCGCCTGAACTCCTGCATTGCTACTGCAGCCCTCGCCTCAGGCACTCCCTCTCTCTCTCTCTCTAACGGTCTCACCTCTAGCCAACTGCTAGATAGAACCCACCAGCACACGCAACAACTCTGTCCGTCCATCAGTCCTTGGGGAGAATTTGCATCCCTAGCATCAGGGAAAGGAACATCCTATTGGCCAACACCATGGCCACGACCTTGTCCTCTCCTCGTAAACATCGCGTTTATATAAAAAAAATAGAATATAAGGCGTAGCACATAGCATAAACCACATAAGCATGCTACCACGTTGCCACATAGGTTCAAGCTAAATAAACCCCGCATACCAAGGAGAACCAACAAGAATGACGCGTCAATCTGGATAACCTACTCAGATTCTCTGCTAAAAATCACGTCAACTAAGCGCGTTTCTAACTTGGCTCCCAAGTTTGTTAATCCAAACACCTAAAGGCAGGACTAATCAATCCCACAGTTCTACCCTCATGCTCAGATATACACATCATTCTCATGCTTAACATGTTAACACATTCATGTTATCAAAGCATCTAAACACATGCGATCAGGCACACGCAATCAATCTCACACGGTGATACACCCTCTTTCCAAAGCTCTTAGGTATTCGAACCCAGAGCTCTGATACCAATCTGTTACGCTCCAAACTTTTGGTCACGTGAAACACCCACAAACAACCAAACATAACACCCAACCCTAAAATACACTCTCAAAATAAAATATACATGCATTGTATATAATTGTCAACTAGCTTACATTATACAGTTATAACACCAAAAAAATATATAAACATACATGATACAAAAAGAATAAAAAGGTAGACTACAGATCTTCTGCCTCTCCAGCAATCCCGAATCAACCCACGCGACCGGTACCTGAAAAATATTTCAAATCCCACACCGTGAGCCAAAGCACAGCAAATACTAGAAAACACATGCAATATAATCTAAACATGCTAGGAAAACAAGATACAATTTTAAACTCTCTTTCAAGCCTTTAAAATAATTTTCATATGCAAACGGGAAAGCGAGGATATAAACCATTGTTGACTGACTCACAAAAGCCTTGAAAATAGTTTGAAAATGGTTTTTAGATCACGATTCACGCGAGTCTTAAAAATGATTTGAAATTGGTTTTATCTGTCCCTCAATACAAATCATGCAATCCATGTACCCTCTCAGACCGAGATATCTCAACTCCAACAGAGCACAGTACAGATGTGTAAAATCGGCGCTCACAAGCCGCAATCACAGTTCTCACACTGAGATAAAGATCCGTACACAAACACACATTTCTAGGATAAAATCGTATACTACGGGGTAAAACCATAGACCACGGGGTAAAATCGTAAACCTTACCGTAAGCTACGGGATGAAACTGCCGACTACGGGATTATACCATGGGATAAAACCGCATATTACAAGATAAAACTAAACATTACGGGATAACACCGAATCAACATATGCATACTAAACTAGGGTATAAATGCACAAAGCCACGTATTATCACTATGTTTCACAAACCACGTCACATGCCACACATGCGACTCACATCACACTTGCAAACCATGCAACATATAGCATATGCATCCGTTCCGCATATTCCACATAACCACGCTTATAAAATCTCTGAGTTTTAAAGCATAAAACCACGTTACACGTAACGATATCAAGCCATGTAATCCACTTACATAATCCGTACATAAGTAAACTAGAGTTATAAATGCACAAAACCAGTTATAAACGCACATAGCCATATATAACTTCACATCATGACGCAACCCGCCAAACAACCCGACATCCACTCACATGGACCACCAACAACCCACAGATCCAAACCCAACCCGAAGGCCTACTCTAAACCCCTCAAACAACGAGGTCACAAAACACCACCTTTTTTTCAAAGGTGCCACAGGTCTAAACACCCCCTCGCATCCAACCACCACGCACACAATCGTGCTCCAACAACACCTTGTCTAAACATGCACGCTATCACTGAGGACGACATCTAAAAAAACACCCAAAATCACCACACGACTACCGAAGCCACCTCATAACCAATCAAACCCCCAAATAGAATCCAATAGTATTTCAGGTGATTAACCCCATAATAAATCGACTGAATACCGTAAGAAACCAATTGAAAACCAAGAACTCAGCCACCAAACAACAACACAACAGCCTAGGTTCCAGTCGACCTAAACAAGCTATGCTTTCAACCTTCTAAAACCCCAAATCAAACCCTCGAAACACCCATCCAACACCCTCAGACATACACACGCCCAAGCTTAACACCAAAACCTCGAAAGGAACACTCGACACCTGATTCCATCCAACAGAAACAACATAAAACCCCATTTTGAATCGAAACCCGATTGTTTGAAACATAAACGAGTTTTCATACATTTTTTTAACCAGTAAAAATACCCACGATTACACGTAGCACCCTTATGAGGCATGAGAGTCTAGGATCCTACCTCAATGAGTTAAAAACTCGACACCTCGTAAAATGCACTTCGTCGAAATGAGAATCCGTCCTGATGAACATGAAGCCCTCATCACGTAGAACACAGATCTGCTACTCGATCGCTAGAACCCAAGCCCCAGGCCCTCGAAAGCTAGAGAGAAGGTAGAGAAACCTTGGAAGGAGAGAAAAGATGGAGGAAATATATTTTATTTGGCTCAAAAAGATATTTTATAAGCTTTATAGAGACTCGCACCCAGCCACCACCGCTCGAGCGCTCGACCATCGCTCGAGCGGACCCCTGCCGACATACCACTCTGCCATCACCCTGCTCAAGCGCACAACCATCGCTCGATCGGTCACCCATCGACCTAAAACTCTGGCACCACCCACTTGAGCGCTCAACCACCACTCAAGCGGTCAACGCTGGGAGAAAGCCCAAACTAAGAATCGAAACCAAGCGTCGGCATGCATAACACATCTCAAAGCATGCTATTCTAAAATAGTTAAAACCATAACCAACACATCATAAAACATCGCAAAAATTAAAATGGGTCAGGGTTTCACATAGCACCCTTATAAGATATGAGAGTCTAGGATCCTACCTCGGTGGGTAAAAACTTGACGTCTCGAACCACATGCAAAATTGAATTTTTCCAAAATAAAATTCCATCCGGATGAACGCGTAGCCCACCATGCCATTAGCAGGGATCCGCTGTTGGATCGTCGAAAATCGAACTCCATGCCCCCGAGAAGTTAGATAGAAGGCAAAGAGAAAAAAAACCTTAGCTTATAAGTTTTGAAAATACCTAACACGAGATATTTATAGGCCATGAAAATATATCTTTTTTTAAAACCTGCATCATAGAACCCAATAGCCTCGGGTGTTGGAGAGTGAGCCACGCAGCGAAAAAAAAAGGTTTTTATGAATCGATATCGTGACCGTAAAAAACGACATATGCGATTTTCATGAAAAATGAAAAACTGTAATTATTTCAATAGTTTAATACCTTTATGAAACTTGACAAAAAGTTTCAAAAAGTCCCAAATACATTGAATACGACCTTGCAACCTTCTCACGTACATCCCGGACGCACTACGACGATCACGATGTGTGGGCACCGATTCTGATCGAAGTGTTCTTCAATCTTTTAATTTAAAAAAGAATTATTGGCAGCTCGAATCGTTCATGATTAAGCAGGCCACGTAGTGTGGACGTCTACTAATCAACACCCGTCCGGACAAACTGGCCAGTTTATTAATTTACTGCCAGAACCAAGTATTATAATAAAAAACCACTGGCCCAGAGTCACATCAATTGATAGGCCACGTAGTGTGGACGTTTAACAATCAACGAACAAAGATTTACAAGGTTTTTCATTCCTTGATATAGGTCATTCCAAGTAAATTAAATAGCTAATAAATTTTGGTCCCCACAAATAAAAATAGTTACTACTCAAGGGTTAAGTGTATAACCATTACTCTTGATTTGAAAACACCGTGTCAAAGCCTTAGGCCCGGTGTGAACGAACCCTACTTCGCACTATTCTCAAATCTATTTCTTTCGAAGATTCGTGCCAGAGATACCATGACTATAGCCTTTCCGTATGGAGACCAAAAGTCAAAACCGGCGCGCGAGCTACAATCACATCTCCTACGAACGTGTAATGGAGACCGTAGGATTTATCTGTGACTAAACCCTTCTCCCACTTAATATTTTAAATATCGAGAGTTTTTCTTTTTGTTCATTTGAAACGATTAAACATATTTTAATTACTGATTAAAATAAATTCAATTTTAATCAATTAAAATATTTCTTGTTTAACTATAATAAAATAAACAAAAAGCTTCCTTATTTAATTTTGCGAAAAAAATTAATTACTCTGGTTTTAATTTAAAAATCTTAATTAATTTTAATACAAAAATTAAATAAATAATTATCTACTTATTTTTTTATTTTAAAAAATTACTAGAATTATTTATTTTATAAAATCATTTTTCCTAATATACTTTCGATAATTAAAATCAGGCATAAAAGGAAAAATAAATAAAATAAAAAATCATCCACGCAATTAAATAAAATAAATAAATAATTAATTAAATAACGACAAAATAAATATAAATTAAGACGTTATGATCCGGTCCATCCGTTTAATCTTTTAATCCAATGGTCTCGAATTAAATATTAAACGTCTAGGATTTTTGGAACCCTAAATGAGCCATCAAAGACCCGAACTTCCTCCTCAGCCTCCGAACCACCGTCACAGCCCCGGACCACCGGTGGAACACCAGAACAAGCCAAAAAAAAGTTGAGCCAAACAGCCCCCAACAGGGCCAAAATTCCTGCTCGCCGCCGCCCCTATTGCTGCCACCTTCTGTGCCCCGTTTGACCACCTTGCCGTTACTGTTGAAGCCCTCAACAATTATGGTAGTTAGATGACTTCGTCCACTGTATCTCTGCAAAAAATCGCGTCAAAATTCGAATCCTCTGTGCCCCAAAAAAATCCTCAAACATCTGGGTTACCGTAGCGGCGCCACTGTGCGCGACCATTTTTGAAACACCTTTTGACCCCTTTTCCGCCGTCGTTGAACCGCAACCGAACCACCATAAGATAGCCAACATACAACCTTAATTTCAATGAAAAAATTACGTCGAAAAAGATTGCCAAAAGTCCCAAAACAAGCCTCGAACACAGCGTCC
This sequence comes from Heliamphora exappendiculata, assembly GCA_034768845.1. Lineage (NCBI taxonomy): Eukaryota > Viridiplantae > Streptophyta > Magnoliopsida > Ericales > Sarraceniaceae > Heliamphora > Heliamphora exappendiculata. Next base: position 131,873 of record JAOTRH010000030.1, read on the forward strand.
TTGTTCTGGCCGAACAACCCTTGCCGCTGCTGCCTTGTTCTTCTTCTTTTTGTTTTTGTTCCTTGTTTTGTGTGATCCAATTACAATATTGATCCAGAAAAAAGGAATGAAATAATAGATTACATCGTCAAAAACCTATACCCCACGTAGGAGGCGTACAACCGATCCAATCTCGAAACAAAACCGTCGAGATAAATGATTAAAATTGATATAAATCAAATATTCATTCATACATTCATATAACTGAATCATAATGACATAGGCTGCAAAACAAAGATTAGCACACTGGTTTTTCATGAAAAACACAACCGTGGCTCTTTATACCATTGTTGGAGATTGAGTCGCGCAGCGAAATTTTTTTTTTTTATGAATCGACGTCGTGACCGTAAAAAACGACGTATCTGATTTTCATGAAAAACGAAAACTATAATTATTTCAATAGTTTAATACCTTCATGAAACTTGTCAAAAAGTTTCAAGAAGTCTCGAATAAGTTGAAGACGACTTTGCAACCTTCTCACGTATATTCTGGACGCACTACGATGATCACGATGTGTGGGTACCGATTTCAATCGAAGTGTTCTTCTTCCTTTTTGGTTTCGCCTCACAGAATCATCTCCAAAAGGCAAAATTAATTGCCTAAGAGGAGAGGGAGGCGGCGGCTTGGTGGGAGAATTAGGGTTAGGGTTTGATTAAAGGAGCCTCCTTTTTAATATATATATGCATATATCAAACAAAAATATTAAGTATATATATATTCTCTTTCCTAAAAGGATATGAATATATATATACTTAACATAAATAATCAAATCCAACATCTTCTAGGGCTGGCCACTTAGGGAGTAATCCCTAGGTGTGCCAAAAATCAAAATTGCCCCTCATTAATTTAATTTAATTTCCGAATGTTCCCGGCAGCAATACCGGTATTCAAATTAAATTAAATAATTATCGAAACCAATAAAAAAAATATCCGTGCGTATAATGGGCTACGTGAGGGATCACGAGAAAGTATAGGACTCGGGCTAACCATACGATAAAACCGGATATCCCTAACTCTGTCCCCGAGCTAGATGCTTTCCCGTACGAATCAGAACTTATTCCACTAAAGGTCCTGACTGAACTTCCGGCCCAAACTCAAATTATGTCTTGAGTTTTCAATTATCAAATGCACTGAATTCTCTCCACGTTTAAGATACAAATTCTGATAAATAAATTAGGTTATTGACAATCTGATTTAATTATCCTCTTCTACTCGTAACCGCACCGCTTAACCTTTTGATATGCCAGATTCGAAGATCCACTGTACAAGTTTAGCATAATCAAACCTATAATCAAAGCACAGGAGTGGGAACTCCTCAACCTAAATCGAACGTGATTTCTGTCAGCTGATTATCAATCATCAGACAAATAATGCCAGTACCCAACTCATCGGTATTGTTGATCTCATGGAGAAAATCTCAACCATTGACGACTGAAAGTACTGTACGTTATCCGAACACAATCAATCAATCACTTCGGGATTAAGAGTTCGTGCAATACATGATAATACGGGATGTGGATAAATTTATATAGTCAGTATAGATCGATCATCCCGTTAATCCCGCTCAATACACTCCAAGTGTACTAACACATAGAGCTCGAACATCGAATTCCTAAAACCTGAATTCGATCCATTCGACCTAGTCAAAACCAGCTACTATAACGATGTACTATAATCGTACCAATGGAATGTCCGGGTCCATTGCGATTGTGAGCCTACGTGTATAATCTGTCATAACATTTGACCCGATCTTCCGTGCAGCACGCACCAAGTCAAATACTGGATAAAATATACGGACTATGCATTCATACATCACAAATATAAATATGAAATCATAAATGCAAAACCATCTCAAATGTTTCTAATACGCCAGGGATCCAGAATAAAATACATAAAAGTATGACTTTTCAGCATACATTTCCAACACCGAGAACCAATCCCGCATGCATATCTAAGCCCAAACATGCATAAAAACGCATACAAACATGTTGTAATGAAAACGGTAAACACGCATCGAAAAATGCCAAAAAAGAAAACGGGTTAGGGTCTCAGAGATATAAAGGTTTAAAGCTAAGCATTTGTTGTCATCTGTCCTTAAATGGTTTGTAAGTAAACTTTTGCAACTTGTGTTATTGAGTTGGAATCATTTAAAAGCCTAAATGAAGGGAAAACCTTTTTGCGCATATGTTATGTTTTGAAAGGCTATCACACTAACGATTGAGTTGGAATCGTTTGTTGTCACACTAACGATGTACTCAATAGCCTTTCCCAGAATTAGAAAGGTTATGTTTTGATAACTCAATGCTATTATAACCTTTCCAACTCAATAGCCTTTCCAAACATCATTGTTATCACACTAACGATGCACACTAAGGATGCCCTAGACCCAGAATCAATGGGTATTGAGTATGTCTTTATAGTCTATCACCCTTTGATTATGGGTCTAGGGCATCCTTAGTGTGCCGATTTTTGTGAAATATTTTGGGATGAATTCCCTTTAAACACCTTGGGTGCGTCCCCAGTGTATGGCTATTGATTATGGCATAAACTTTTTGGGCACCATAGGTTCGTCGCTAGCATTATGATTTTCGTACTTTAAACTCTAGGTTGACCCTAGCAAAGGCATCACGAGTCTTAAGGCGGGATGGACCGGTAATATTGATCATTGAATCTTATTAGCCCGGAGGGTGTGGCATTGGGATTTAGGAGTTTTAAAAAATACTTCAAAATTAAGAAATTCAAAGGATGTTTGAAAAAAATCTTTTAACACCTTGAAAACTAATATTTTGAAAATCTCTTTTTGTTGAAAATGGAGTCGCCACTTAGTTTTTGAGAAAAACTATGAAAAATAAAAATGGCTACTGATCTTTAAAATGTTTAACCAGAGAAAAATAGGGTTCGGGGATTAAGGTACGAATCGAGAAAGGTGTTAGGCATCCTATTCGCCCAATCGTAAGGTTAGCCTCTACTAATCATCATTAGATTTTTAATAGAATTTTTCAAATGCATGCAATTAAAGAAAATAGAGACAAAGAGAGAACATCAAAAATTAAATATGAAAAATACTTAACATATGTACATAGCACTCCAAATTAAAGCAAATAAAATGGTGAAATCTTAAGTCCTAAGACATGCAATTTCTAACTAAAAGAATACATAGAGCACACCCGCATGTAATTTCATTAAAATGAACTAAATTACCATGATTTAAGTAGAAGAATAAAGAACATGTTAGAAAGTGTCGAAAGGGCCTAAACATGATTTGCTAAGAAGAAATACACTAAACTAAACAAAATTTTAAAGAAAGCAACTACAATATACACATTATCGAAAGAAGCTAAATTAGCATTAACATGACGAAATGACACTAAAAATAAAAAAATGCATGTAAATTCTATGTTTAAGAGAAAATTTACTAGCAAATAAAACAAAAATAAGAATGTTATGACAAAAGAGAGTTTGAGAATTTAAAGAGAAAGAAAATGAAGAAAAAGAAAGTTTGTAAAAGAAAATGATGCTAAATAAAAAGATTAAAAAATATTTATTTAATCTATTAAAAGAAAACTTTATTATTCATATTTTATATTCTAAAAGACAAAAGAAAAAAAAAGAAAAAAAAGAAGAAAAGTACTATAATAAGAGAAAAATTATACCAGCATTTAAAGATGAAGATTAATCTTAAAAGATTTTTGTATTTTTTTTGGATTTAATAAAATGAAAGAAAAATGAGGTTATAGAAAAAAGAAGAAGAAGATGGAATTTTTATAAGAAAAATAAATGTTAGCATTAAAGATTAACTAAAGTTAAAAGAAAAAAAAATACTAAATTAAACATTATAAGGAAGCAAAGAAATAAAATGCTAGGAAAAAAAAAAGCGGTGCATTAACATTAAAAGAAAAGAAAAAAAATAGAAAATAAAAAAAACTAGAAAAGAAATATTAAACTAGAAGGAAAATAAAATAGAGTATTAAATTAATGTTACAAGAAAAGAAAATGACAATAAAATAAAGTGCTTACTGAAATAAATTAAACTAACTAAAAAGAAGGAAGCAAAATAAATATTAGAGCATCAAATTAACATAGAAAAAAAAAGAAAAGCGAAAAAATGAAATACTTAGAATTAAATGGGTGTAATATTGACAATTACAATCATTTTTATGTAAGTACTTATATCATAACAATAGCGACATTATTTAGTCGTATCGTTAAATCATGTTAGCACTAATTAATGATTGAATGGAAGAAAGAACATAACAAATGTGTCATGTGTGAAATGTGGACAAGTTAATAATTAAGAAAATAAAAAAAACAACTAAATTACATAAAGTAAATAGGATTAGCTATATAAATGGAAAGAATATGCGAATTGAAATTGAATTTTAACCCGGTCACTCTGAAAGAAAGGAATTGGAGTTAGAAAGACCGGGAATCCAAACGAGGTACCTGAATTGTGGAATCCTCAAATTGGGAAATGTGCTTCAATCGTCGGATGGTGATTCCAAGCTATGGCTTCAAATGTAGGTATTGGAGGTTTAGGACTCGGTATTTCAACAGGGTTTCGGTGTCGGGGTTCGGAATTGCTAAGCATATCGACAGAGCTTCATTCTCAAAACCTCACTCATTTTTTGTCCTTTAAAATGTACCAGAGGTACGGTATTTATAGATTTCTTCAACCAATGAGATGCCGCCACATTTTAGGGACACGTCAAGCCGTTTGGAATTGGTGGTCGCTATGTTTTTGAAAGGTTCCACAAAGTTCCATGGCGGTCGCCATGAAACAAGTTGGCGGTCGCCATGATACAAGTTGGCGGTCACCATATTTGGCTGGGGTTTTCACAAAGTTCTATGACGGTCGCCATGATACGAGTTGGCGGTCGCCTTACTTGGGCGGCAAGTTTCGATGGTTCGACAAAAAAATTTTTGATTTGAAGGTTCTAGGTTCAAAAACCGAGCTTGGATCACTTCCTGAGAATTGAACTGAGGCACTACTCCACCTGTTTTCATCATTGGATTCACCTAAGATTAGGCAGGGTCAAATTGGGGTGTCTACAGTTGCCTCTCTTTGATACAACTTGCATAGCAATGCGTGGAGCCAGTTATATCAAACATTTCAAAGACAACATCCATTTAACCGAGCCGTCAATCTTAGGCCACAAAGATACAAGCATGCATTTGATGTTAGTCGTACTCGAATTTTTATCGAGCTGCCTACGTACCCCTTTGCTAGGGATCAGACCAGAACATAGTTCATAGGGCAAGATGCAAGGATGTAAGATAAGAAATGTGATGTATGACAAGTATAGTGTAATGCAATGAGAGTCAGTTTAAGGTCATGAGAAGGACCGATGAGTCACTTTAGGATCCTAAGGAGGACCGACGAGTCAGTTTAGGGTCATGAGGAGGACCGACGAGTTAGTTTATGGTCGGGTCATGAGGAGGACCGATGAGTCAGTTTATGGCCAGGTCATGAGGAGGAACGACGAGTCAGTTTAGGGTCATGAGGAGAACCGACGAGCAAAACATCAAACTAATAGGTCAAGTTAAGACCTAAAAATTCGAAACATGGGATAAAAATGATTAAAAACTAAGTTGCGGCTTAAAATTAAATTTATCGGGAAGGAGATGACCATAAATTAATAGGTCGAGTCAAAACCTAAAAATTCGAATGCCTAGCGCACTAGGGCTTGGAACATAGGATGCCTAGCACACTGGGACTTAGGTAACCTAAGACGCCTTCTGGACTTAGGACCTAGACTCCTTATGGATTAGGGTTTAGAGAAAACCTAAGACACTTTCTGGACTTAGGACCTAGACGCCTTATGGACTAGGGTTCGGAGAAAAACCTAAGACACCTTCTAGACTTAGGACCTAGACGCCTTATAGACCTAGACGCCTTATAGACTAGGGTTTGGAAAAAACCTAAGACGCCTTCTAGACTTAGGACCTAGACGCCTTATGGACTAGGGTTTGGAGAAAAACCTAAGACACCTTCCGGACTTAGGACCTAGACACCTCATGGACTAGGGTTTAGAGAAAACTTAAGGATCGTCACTCACACACGAACCTTGGGTTGGATTTGCCTAGCATACCAGGGCCTAGGGTTCCTAGTTTTTATTAAGACT
>JAOTRH010000031.1:0-51348 GCA_034768845.1 Heliamphora exappendiculata
TGAATGTTTGTGTTTTTGGTGAGTGTACCAGAGTCGTGAGTTCGAGATTGTGGCATGGTTTTACCTACCCGTTTGGTTGTTACCTCCCTGTTGAGAATTGAGTGATATGACGCGACCCAATGAAGAGATGTCATACAGTTATGCGAGTATATGTGATGTTGTCTTTGGTGATTAATCGATGAGGGTCTGGTGGGCACGTGCGATGTATCATTGGGATGCGAAGGAGTGAACGGTAGTTAATGTGCTTTAATAGAAATCTAAGTGTGAAGACTTAATGCGACGAATGACGTACACATTGTGAATGGTGGCCGACAACGTTTGTATGATGATGTCCGATGTCTTTATAAGATTATCTTTACAAAACAAGTGGCTAACATTCTTTCAAACCGAGTGTGTAATGGTGATCCTAAGAGGTAGTGACGTGGAGCAAGAGCCTAGAGCCGATTCGTTGTCTTCCCAATGGGAAAGATATTTTGTGGGTAGTTGAATAGTGTGATTATCCTTTCTTGGTGAGAATTAAATGTTGGGACATATGAGTGTGGGCCCATTTGCCCGTGGTTCCTTGAAGAACCCGTTTGTTTTACCCAGTAAACCCGAGCGCTTGGGTGATGTCTCTAAAGATGTAGTTTGGTTAGTATGGAATGTCGATAGTTTTAGTTCTCATTGAGTGAGATCCCTAAGAAAGTTTAGCGATTGAGTTATTTACGTGATGAGATTCTCGAATATCAGTTCTGCGAGATTCCTATGGGAATGCAGAACCATGGTTTAGTTGTTACCCTCATAATTAGGAGACCATGTTCGGAAACGTGTTGGAGGTATGAGGTTTAAAAAGAACGTAGAAGGGTTCGATGATGTGGTTGGCCTAGTTCTGAGATGGCGTGTTTTAAGTATGATATGCCTGGAGATTGCTTGTATTCGACCATAGGTTTACAGAAGGATATGTTGTTGTTTGCTCAAGGAAAATGAAGTGTGGAGTAATAAAATTCGGTAGTATACCGTGTGGCTTGGGTGGCCTGAGATGATAGGTGAGAAACTGTGAGTTAAGATGTCTGTAATAGATGCGTACCTGGGGAGCGAAAGTGCGGGAGGTGCCTGTAGAGTCGTGGAGGATATTAATAACCTTGGATGAAAGGTTTCAGGAATTGATTTTCTTTTGTTTGGTGTCGTGTGCTTTCCACGTAAGTTGCTTGGACAGTGGGCTTAACGCTGTGACATAACTAAGATTTTCCTAGTGGGAGTTAGGTTAGTAAAGTGCAACCACGAAAGATGAGGTCTTGGCGCAATGGGAATATTGGTGTTGTAACCCCGTGTATGACTGGTGATGAGCATGTAGTCCTATGGAATGTGTAGTACGGGGTACAAGGATTAACAATGTTCGTATGTGTGCAAATGAGGTCATAGAGTTAACGCTTAAGTGTAGCAGATGACCTGGGTATTATGATCCGAGTTGACGGTAGCTGTATAGCTATGAACTGGGCGACCTCAAGGTGAGACTTAAAGGATACTGTGAAAACCAAGTGTTGATGGGTACTAGGAGTACGTTGAGGTTGAGTCACGGTATCTAGTGGTTTTGGGAAGATGGGAATCTTCGCGAAATAGTGTTTGTGTTGTGATCCGTGAGTGTATCCTAGGGCATGAGTACTATCGAATCACGTGATTGGAGGATTGAGTTCCTCGCGGGTTTTCTGGGTGGAGTTTGTTTTCCTTACCGTGTGAAAGTAAGTGTGTAGAGTTGTGACTTCTTTGAGATTAGATTGGTAGACCATGAATGTTTGCCCTTGTTGACGTGGAGTTAGTATTGAGGCATAAAACCCTTTTCGCACTGATTAATTGAGAATCGTTAACCGTTGTATGCAGTTTATTTTGGGTTATGTGGATATGGGTGCACCTTTAGCTCATGGAAGAGTGGAAAATTTGCTGAAACCTTGCGACTAAGATATTCACATGTTGGGTATTGATAGGCTCTGGTGAGTCTGGAATTGTGTTATGTTTGGAGCTTTAAATTTCTCAGAATTCTTAAGGCGCGAAAATTGGTTCGACCATTCGAAGGGAAGATACGAATGCATATGGTAGTAATGATGAGTGGGAATAATGCGAGTGCAGAAGATTACGAATTGTTTAGTTTGAGGCATGGTAGACTTGAAAGACCGATAGGTATGTCTATGGATGTTATTCAATTTATATGGGACTTTTTGACTCATGTGGAGTGCTCAATCCTAGTGGCTTATGAAGTTCAGGCGGCGGTGTTGGTTTTGTTTCAATGGTTGAAGGGCAAGAGTGATGTAGTGCAAGTATTAATATGGTTTGTGATTGTTAATTGACCGTAAGGACATGGGTAATTTTAGGGTAATGTGTGTAACCCATATGAATAATGTTCGAGTTTGGGGAACATGTGTTGGGTTGGAGGGGTATCCGTCGGTATACATTGGAGTATAGTAGTGAGTTGGACCGTAATACGACGAAGTTGGGAGAATCCTTGTGATGGTAAATCCCTATGATGCCTAATGTTATGGTTGAGAATGTTTAGTCTACGAGAGTGTGTATGTAGTGTGGGATGATGGCCATGGAGGGATAATCGATAATCAACAAGGGAGTGGTTGATCCCAGCTCTGGTATTAGTTTCGAGTATGAATTGGTATTGTGTTGAACGATAAGCTATTTTAGATTGGTCAAGCCCAATATGAGTATAATGAGATGAATATGAATAATCCTCATAATTGTGAAATATTGGCATTCGGAAGTTAGGCCTAATGGTAATCTGGCACTTTCAAGATCGGAGGTGTGTTAGCATCCGTGAGTCATGTCCTTTTGAAAAGAGTGATCAGGATTGTGAACTAAGAAAGGCGCTATATAGATTGATCGACTAGCGAAGTGTGAGAATTGATATTAAGGTTAAAGGACAGTTTGTGTGATCTGACACGAATTTCTGCAACAAAATTCCCAAAAAGGGAAAAGGTTGTAAGGACCCGGTACCTATTTATTCTATTCATTTATATCTTCGGTAAAAGAGGAGGTCGAATTAAATTTGGGCATGAGTGCAATAAAATTTTTGCTTGTTAACAGTTGAATTAATCATATGTGAAGGTGAAATTGAGCTACTTGGTGATGAATGATATTGTTATGGTCGTATTAATGGAAAAAAAATCAAATTTTAAAATTGAGCACAGTTGGATATTTGAGTTGATTTTTAAGAAAATTCGCAGAATTCTGCTTCAAGGGCTCCCGCTCGAGCGGACTATCGGGATATGTTTGGAATAATCTGGAACATTGGAGAACATTTTGGGAGGCCTATATATATGTATATAGAATTCACGTAAGAAAGAGAGAGAGCACCGTCATCTCTTCTCCTCTCTCCTTCTTCACCTTCTCTAAATCTTAGTGAGAGAAACCCAAAGTCCATGTGAAAATCCTAACCCTCCTTCCTTCAAATTGAAAATTGAGGCAAGATTAGGAGCAAGCACGGATGGGAATCAAGCTTTGGAGCAAGGAGATGAGAGATGGGAGATGGAGCATTAAGAAGGCAAGATCTATCAATATTCAAACCCTAAGAGGAAGATTTGAAGAAATCACAAGCTTTTGAGCTAATTAAAGGTATGATTTAGATTATCTCACATGTCTTGCGTAGATTTGGGTTGATATTTTTCGTATATGAGTACAAATTGAGCTTATTGCTTGCTTAATTAACATATTAGTAGGTTTGTGTGTGTATTGGGTTAGTTTCCATAAAAATGGAGGTTCTCGAGAGGTGATTACCCATGAAATTGATGACTTATTGCATTAAAAGGGAGTTTTGAGACTTGAATCTAGTATTTTTGAGTTAGAAATAAGTGTTTGAAGCATATTTTGTGAAAGGGTTATGTGTTTGGAGGTTTGAAACTCAAAACAGAGCAAAATTTGGGATTTCTAGGGCAACAGCGCGCTCAAGCGGAGTGCTCGAACAGAGCCCTGTTCGCTCAAGCGCTCACATGGCAGAAAGTTTGGTGCTCGAGCGCCTGACATCCGCTTGGGCGGACTAACTGCGCAGGGTCAACTTTGTTCGATCGTATCTCCCTCATCCGGACTCCGAATTGGGTCATTCTTGTACTCAAATGGAAGCCCCGAAAGTTCTCTTTCCAAAAAGACTACTCTCACAAAAAAATTTATTTTTTTAGAAAAAGTTATGATCAAAATAGTAAGGGTATGCCAAAATTTTAAAACTATTTTTCACCTGTTTTTAGCCGAATGTTTTGGAAAAACATATTTTCATTAATATTGGCCCTTTTTACTAAATTCTTTGTCCCTTGAGCTTGTGGCACATTTATAGATATATCTAAATTGAGTTAGGATTCACGCATTGGACCTATTGATTGAGTCTTCTTTACACTAAACGTAAGTTTTAGATTGATATATGTATATGTATACATGATGGGTGTATTCCTTTTAAATTGAGGTGATCCTCTTGATATCAACCTTGTATTATGAGTATGTGATAACATTGTGATCTATGAAAAACTGATAACACTATGAATTATGAGAAACTGTGTAATGAAAGTAGCGAAATAAGACATTGTATAATAAAAGTTGGGAAATGAGAAATTGAATATTGAAAGTTGTGATGATAACTTTGGGTTGAGAATCATAATGATATAGTATGGTAATGAGTGGGAGAGGAAACGTTTGTGGGTTGGACTCCCGAGTTATGAAAATGAATCTAATTAACTTAAAATGAACCATATAGATTGATGTGGAATAAGTTGGGCTAGCGGCTCTGCAGTGAAAGACCAAAAAACTTGCGCAAGATAGGGACCACATGCCCACGTGTTAGTCCCCGAAATATGGTATTGTATCGTGGTGAGTTATAGAGCTATCTATTACCCAATAGCTTCACGTAGCCTATTGGGATTAAAAGGGAGAGGTTTCTATAAGCTGCACCCGATATCGGTTCATTAAAAGTGATAAAGTTTTGTGAAAATCGGAAATAAAAATGAAGGATTGATGAATGGTGAAGAAGTGGATAAATGGAGATAAATCTGGGTGTGCGTGAGTGTGTGTTAAAGGAAAAACTTGATGAAAATATACATTTTCCTTTGGTTACACCAATCACACCTCATAAGTCATGCATTATATATAAGTTAATCTTTATCCTACGAGATTCGGCTCATGTATATATGTTAAACACATTTCAGGTTCCGAAGAGCGGAGTGATGCTAAAGCTATGGATGCTTTTGGAAAGAACAAATAATGGGAGCTATGATTTTTCTGTTTCTTCTTTTTTGTTGTATATAAGATAATGAAAATGATGTAATGAAAGTGACAATTAATGTTGAATGTATGTAATTTCAAGCTCTTGTGATAGACCTGGGAATGTAATCTTGGACTTGATCGTTTAAAAAGAAAAAAAAGGTTTACATGTAATATACAATGTTTTTCCTATATCTTTGAGTAGTAACTATGGATAAGATTTATGTATAGTATGTTTGGGTCTTAGCTCACGGACCCGGGTTTGGGTTGTGACACAATTACTCTATTTTGTTTGATTTATTTCATACGCTTTTTAATAATTTTTAATTTGACGGAAATATCTCCGAAGAAATAAAAATTTTAATAAAAAGAGAAAAAAATTTGCGCTCAACCAATAATTGAAGAAACTTTGTCAATTAATTTGGGTAATAAAGCTAATTCATAAATTGTATAAATTGGTTCTTTTTTATCTTTAATTGAACGTGAGCAATTAATAATTTTATTAAAAGAATTCAAAGACGTATTTGCATGATTTTACGAGGATATGCCTGGCATTGATCCCGATATTGTCCAACACCATATCCCTTTGTATCCCGATGCTAAACCGATCAAACAGAAGTTCAGACAGATATGGCTAGAATGGGCTTTGAAGATCAAATAAGAGGTCACCAAGCAAATTAACGTTGGATTCCTTATGATAACCGAGTATCCAAAATGGGTGGCCAATATTGTTCTAGTTCTAAAGAAAGATATATGCATCCGGGTCTGTGTGGATTTTTGATATCTCAATAAGGTCAACCTCAAGGATGACCTTTTACTACCACATATCGACGTTTTAGTAGATAGTACAGTGGGGCATGCTCTCTTGTCATTCATGAACGATTTCTCTGGGTACAATCAGATTCTAATGGACCCCGAAGATAGAGAACAAATAACATTCACTACACCCTAGGACACTTATTGTTATCGGGTGATGCCGTTTGGTTTGAAGAATGCAAGGGCAACCTATCAAAGGACTGCTACTATTTTGCTATATGATATGATACATAAGGAGGTTGAGGTGTACGTGGATGATATGATAGTGAAATCCAAGGATCATGATGGCCACATCATAGCATTACAGAAGTTCTTTGAAAGAATAAAAAAATACAAGATGCTGCTGAACCCACAGAAGTGTGCCTTCAGAGTTACTACCAGAAAGATGCTCGGATTTATGATTACTCAACGAGGTATTGAAGTTGACCCTTTTAAAATCAAGGCAATCTTTGAAATGCCTCCTTTAGAGACCAAGCGAGAAGTCAAATGATTTCTAGGAAAGATACAGTTTATCAGCTGATTCATAGAAAAACTGACAATGACCTGTGAGCCGCTCTTTTGCCTTCTGAAGAAAGGGGTCAAGTTTGAATGGGATCAGAAATGCCAAGATGCCTTCGAACCTGCACATTAGTACTTGCAAAACCCACCTATTCTAGCGCCTTTCGAACCTAATAGGTCACTGATTCTCTATTTGTTAGTAACTGATTCGACTGTGGAATGCATGCTGGCGTAGGAAGGAGAAACTAGAATCGAAAAGGTGGTCTACAACTTGAGCAAGAAGATGAAGGGGGTACGAGATATGATATACACCATTAGAAAAGACGTGTTGGGCTTTGGTTTGGGCTTTCCAAAAATTAAGGCATTACATGTTGTCTTTCACAATGAATATAATTTTTCGGATAGACCCATTAAAACACTTGTTTGACTAGTCAACATTGACAAGAAGGCTGGCCCATTGCTTGCTATTACTCTCGGAGCTTGATCTTAAGTATGTCACCCAAAAATCAGTTAAAGCCAAAGCGATAGTAGAATTTCTAACTGATCAATCAGTTGAGGGAGATGAAGATGTGGAATTTTAGTTCCCTGATGAACAGTTGATAGGTGTCGAGGACGACAAGTGGACTCTATATTTTGATGGTGCATCTAATTAGTATGGCTATGAAATAGGAGTTTTTCTTATCACTCCTGACGAACCGCAAGTTCCTTTTGTCTTTGAAGCTCAATTTTGAAGTTACCAACAATCAAGCTGAGTATGAAGCATGCTTAGTCAGATTGGAAGTAACCTTAGAACTAGGGGCAAATAAACTAGAAGTCATTGGGGACTCAACATTGGTGGTCTCACAAGAAAGAAGGAAATGGAAGGTTAAGGACCTAACATTAATTCTCTACCATCAATAGCTATAAAAATTGATACCATGCTTTGAATCGGAGGTCTTCACTCATGTACCGAGACTGCAGAACAAGTTTGCTAATGCACTGGCTATTCTGGCATCAATGATGGATATACCATATGAGATCAAAATGAGGCCATTGATAATCGAGCAAAAGGGAAAGCTGGCATACGAGATGACAGCCACAATCGAGAAAAGCTCTGATGGACTCCCTTGGTACTTTGACATTTAAAATTTCGTAGAAAATGAGAATATCCCAAGTTTGCCAGCAAAAAGGACAAAAGAGTAATAAGAAGATTATCAGCACAATTTGTCATTTACGGGGGAAGATTGTACAATGTGGGCATTCTGAAGTCAACAAGCTATATGTCAACAGTGACGAAGGATGAGAGCTGATGAAAGATATACATACGAGAGTCTGTGGGCCTCACATGAGTGAAAACATGTTTGGCAAGAAAATCCTTCAACAAGGGTATTTTTGGATAACAATGGAGACATACTATATACAGTTCATGCAAAGGTGCCATAAATGTAAGATTCATGTAAACCTTATGCACATCCCCTTATCTCAACTGTATAGCCTGACATCACCACGGCCATTCTTGGTGTAGAGCATTGATGTGATTGGCAGGGTAACACCGAAGGTGTCAAATGGGCACGAGTTCATTTTACTGGCCATCGATTATTTTAGCAAGTGGGTGGGAGCTGTCTGTTACTCGGTACTGAAAGCCTCTCATGTCGCCAAGTTCATCAATCAGAACATCATTTTCCGGTATGGGATACCTCATGAGGTTATCTCAGATAATGGCTCACACTTCCAAGGTGAGGTCTTGGACCTCTTTGAAGAATACCGAATAGTGGCCCACAAGTCATCACCATATCGGTCATAGACCAATGGAGCAATTGAGGCAGCAAACAAGAACGTCAAAAACATTCTGCAAAAAATGATCAGCTCACATAAAGATTAGCCGAAACATCTACCATTTGCACTCTAGGGGTACAGGACGTCGATTAGAGCTTCAACAGGAACCACACCATATTCAATAGTGTATGGGATAGAAGTTGTGCTTCCCATTGAGGTGAAAATCCCTTTACTAAGAGTAATGGCTAAGGCTTGTATTCCAAAGACAAAATAGTAGAGAAACCGAATGGAAGAGCTGCTTTTGTTTGATGAAAGAAGGCTGTAGGCTCTATTCCATATACAATGGTACCAAAGAAAGATAGCTCAAGTGTTCAACAAGAAGGTCAAGACCCGAGATCTCAGAGAAGGTGACTTTGTTCTTAAAGAAATTAGGGCTCCCATCCTCAATCCGAGGGACAAGTTCAAGCCAAACTGGTCCGGGCCGTTTTTTATCAAAACCATCATGTCCGGTGAAACGGTAACTATCATGAATTTGAATGGCAATGTGTTCTCCACTCCAATTAACCTTGATGAACTCAAAAAGTACTATACTTAAGAGAAAAATAAAGATAAAATAAAAGCACACTGAGTTAAAAATCGAAAATGCAACTCTGACAAAAGTTTGAGCAGCCCGCAAGACAGAAAATTTAAAATGGCAACATTGGCGGAAATTAGGGCATCATAAAAAAAGTGTGTTAATACCCAAGAGTAAACCGAGCCTGAACTACATTAAGGCCTAATTCCACTTTCTTGGGATACATAGACAGCTTCTTTTAAGAATTCGACCACATTCTTTGTTTTAACCATCTTTGAATCCAAGTAAGATCAATGTGAATTTATTTTTAGATTTCGATAATAAAGTTGTTTAATTGCAAAACTTAAAAAACTTTGGATAACTTGAAACCTCCTTAACATAAAGTGGATTGTTTCATTTTGATATTGCTTACAAAGTTTTAGAAAAGAAAGGTGGATGCGCAAGTCACAAAGTCTAAATAAAATAAAGAAAGCTATGAAATCTTGAAAACAAAGTGAGTCCCTCAAATCTTCCTTCTTTTTGCTTCATGTTTTCTTTTTCTTTGTCTCTTTTCTCCCTATCTTGCACCAACAATGCCTTGTATTCATCAGAAAGCTCTGGGCACTGTAGCTCCTACATCTCTATCAGAAAACGAGACGGTCGAGCTTCCTGATATTTTACCAAAAATGGGGCCCACAGTGAAGACGAATATAAACGGTCTCGGATACCGTGGAAGATAATGTGGCTCTGACCAAACTACCGCATGATCTGGTGTGGATAGTAGAAAGTGGATAGTCGTAAGCCGATTAGAAGGATGCCAAGATGGTCCATAATAGTCAAGGTCATAGCAGGGATCTACCACCAGGGACACTGCCAAGTGATATCTGAGCCCGTCAAGGAAGAGAGATATTGCCGCCAAGCTACCTCTGTATTGCATATCTGACAATAGGGGCAGTAGAGGAGAGCTGCAGTACGGTACCTATCCGTGGGAGGTTTATGCAAAAGGTTCACCTTCTCCATCAGCCAGATCTACAATAGAGATTAAAAAGGTAAAGACAAAGAGCAAGTAGTAGTGTGTTTTAGCTAACAGTGGGAAAGGTGTCGAATTTACCTCAAGAAGCAAGGGGCTACCAGCAAAGGTAGTAGTCTCATCATGGTGAACAATATCCAGATCAATCAGTGTCTCGGCCAGAACCAGGGGGACAAAGTCTTTCCCCAATCACATTTGACCCGCAATATCAACTAGTGCGTAGCTGACTCGTCTATTAGAAAAAACGAGAAGATACCATGCAAGGAGGCAGAAACACAAGGCATAATGACACCGCAATTGAAAGTCGAGATTACTAAGATTGCCAGCGGGATGAAATTTGATTATGATCCATGGGATGTCAAGGCAGTCATCAGAAGTCAAAAGGGAAGCCTTCATTTTGGACAGACTGCAAAGTTGTATTATTTGCTAACAGGTGGAAAGAAAAAAAGGAGGAAAGAAAAAAAGTGGGTACAACTACAAACTTTCTCGAGATCAGATCTAGAATGGAAGCAAACTCCTCTACAGTGAGGCATAGTTCTTCCAAACCAAAATGGAAAACATGGGTTTATGGGTCCCACAGTTGAGCGGCAGCTTTCAGTAATGGTTCGTTGATCTTTACAGCCATCAGTGAAGTTTAGATGTTCAATATGTGAAAACTCCTTAACCCACACAGAGAGTGGGCTATGGAAGGAAGCCATCTTGATAAAAGTGACAGAAAATGGGGACCTTAAGGGCTGTATTTATAAGGCACGAGAACGTTGGATGCCAAAAAGTTTAGGAAAATGACACTCATTGTGGCAACCGTCACCTTAAAGTGTGGGACCGCCAGCACGAAAGTACACAGTACAGTGATGCCACTTTGCTGACCTGGCGACCGCTAGCTGTCTCTTGGCTTTTGAGGTGATCGCCATGTTCAAAGGTGGCAGGTATGTTATGTTTGCAGTTTCTATAATTTTTGAGACTTGTATCATGTTTCCAAAATAGTTTAAGTAGAAAATGAGGATAATTCATGCAACATATGAATATATAAAGTAGTGAATGGCACAAAGGCCCAAATGTGTCAAAATGTATGAAACAAGGGCACTTAGGCCCAACAACTAATAAACTAGGGCACGCAGGCCCATAAAAAATAAATGTATCATAAAACAGAATGTATCATGAGGGGGGAATCTCTCTCTATCAACATCTCTCATCGCCTCTGGCAAACCCGACGAGAAAAAGGCTCGACCTCAACAGAGTTAACATCCTCAAAAAGGGTCTCCAAGTCGTCATTGTCATTTCAACCATCTAAAGAAAAGGACACTACCCGGGGCAGCTCTTGGCAAAAGAGACTGACCCTCTGGAGCGAGCTCTAGAGAAGGAGGCATGAGACTTGCGGCCTCGAGCTAGAGTCGAGACTAGAACATGAGGTCGAACTTGGGCTTGTGGCTATACTATGCCAGTAGCATGTGCTGGAGACTGTTAAAAAAGAAGTAAGAATCAAAGCAGAATATAGAGAAATACAAAAAAGTTAAAAGGGTTATAAGATACTCACTATGGCCACTGGGGTAAAAGCAATGTCAGCTGCTCGAACGGTGCCATCCAACTAACGAATCAATGCTCCTTGTCGCGTAAGCATTAGCATCACATGATACAGCCATGCCTAATTAATCTGCAAAAGAAAAAGAGGCAGTTTAAGAAAACTAGACAAGTAGTAACTAAAAGAAAAGGGTAAGAATAAAGGACAGACCTGGCCAATCTCAACTATGAACTCGGATGTCGGTGGAACTAGGACAAGAAGAGGGAAAAGGAAGCCATACGCTACAGTGTGAATATCGCATAGGATATCAGGACCTATCACCTCTCCAGCCTTTGCTCCAGCTGCTCCAGCAGCAACACCACCACCAACACAAACACCAGTAGCTCCCGCAGCAACAGCCTCAAGAACAGCCTCTGGTGCTCGACCCCTCCTCCTGCCAGCAAGAGCAACCGAGCCGGGACTTAGTGGTCCTGATAAATGTGTCCGAGCCCATGCAGTGTAATCCCCCTCTGGTCCCAGTTGCTTGGTGGCATGGATCCCCTTCATCTCTAGTAGTATGTCGATTATACTCATGTGGTCCGTCCGATGCATACGGGCTGGGGGAGCAACGGGAATCTTGAAGTGATCAAGGCCGAGTGACTGGCGAACTATCCTCTCTTTTAAGTAGTACTTGTGACAGAAGGGGCCCTTTAGCAAGATCCACATTAAGGTGGTATCCTAACTGCGCATCAGGTCCTCGCCAGCCCGATCCTCCATCCCACGCCAGACATCCCAATGAACTTGTAGAAATTCAGTGAACAGTACAGAGAACAAAAGAATAGTGATTATCGAGCAGTAATCAGTATGCAAAATAGGTTTCAATATTCAATAAACAATGAACAGTAATAGGTATGGGGGTTTAATGAACAGTGTTAAGAAAGCAGTGAACAGTGCGTTCAGTAGTAATCAATGAACAGTGAGTGGTATAGCGATAAACTAACAAGCAAAAGGGAGAAATGATACTTGAGCTTGCGTCAGCCGGTCTAAAGAAGCCCAGAATCTGTCAATGTCCTTCCTCCTGCTCTTCTTTCCCTTCAGACATCGGGCCCACCGAGCTGGGCAGGGAATAACTAGAGGTTCAGTAGAAGAATTTGTCGGGACATGAAGCCCGAGAAACTTGTAGGTCCAAAGCTGTAAGGAGAACATATCAGCAGAAAAATAGAGAACATATAACAAATAGCAGATAACATAAGAAATAAAGTACAAAAACTAATACATACCTCCCAGACTCTCTAGTATCCCCCCATGCTGAGCTCCTAGGGAAACCTGGTCAAGGCCCTCATCGAGCTATAGAGTGTGGCGAGTGCAACTCCTCCCCAATTATAAGTGGCAATGCAGTCGAAGCGGGCGAGGGCGCCGAGATAATGCAGATGTACGGTATTCTCCTTGTTTAAGAACAAGGAGGTACCGAATATATATAGAAGAAAGCCACGGGCAACCCAGTGGAAGTGGTAGGGCTCGGTGCAGTGGAAGTGGCAAAAATGCTCGAAGAACCATGTGTACCTGACCTGATCTCTATCCATTTGAATAGGAACAGCTCCGAGAAGGTAAGCCAATGCGTCAGTAGAACGGGCAATGATAGGATCAAATGGAATAGGGGCACCTCCGACCCCGATGCCGGTGATCATGGCGAAGTCGAGGGGCATCAAAGTAGCCTCAAATGCGGTAAAATGAAAGGTGTTGGTGATATCTCACCACCTCTTAGCCAAGGCTGTCAACCATACCCGATCATTGTTGGTCCTACCCAGTAAGGGTATGAACCAAGCAAAATCGAAGGCATCGACAAAAGCCCGATTAGGAGCATGGAGGGCATCATACCACTCCAACAGCTCACCGGAGGTAGAGCTGCAGAAGCCACGGATGTACTGGCCAATCTGAAAAGAAGAAGATAAGAAGAAATAATTAGAGCATTTAAAGAAAATGGAATGAAGAAAATGATAAAAGCAATAAAAATCATAGGTTCGTGTGTGAGTGACGACCCTTCGGTTCTTTAAACCCCTAGAAAACTAGGCACTCTAAGCCCTGGTGAACCAAGAAAATCTTTTAAGCCCTAGAAGACTAGGTACCTTAACTCCTGGTGCGCCAAGAAAATTTTGTTGACCCTAGGTTCGTGTGTGTGTGATGATCCTTTGATTTTTGCACTCCCTAGTAGAAGATTAGGTACCCTAAGCCCTATAGAACAAGGTACTCTAAGCCTTGGTGCGCCAGGCAAATCTTGTTGACCCTAAGTTTGTGTGTGTGTGTGTGTGTGTGTGTGACGATCCTTTGGTTTTTACACTCCCTAGTAAAAGACCAAGTACCCTAAGGCCTAGAAGACTATGGACCCTAAGCCCTAGTGAGCCAAGCAAATCTTTCAAGATCTGGAAAACTAGGCACTTTAAGCCCTGGTGCGCCAAACAAATCTTTTCAACCCTAAGTTCGTGTGTGAGTGACGATCATTTGATTTTTGCACACCCTGGTAGAAGACTAGATACCCTAAGTCCTGCTGCGCAAGGCAAAACTCTATCCTAAATTATTATGTTTTCCCCCTAAAAAATTATATGAATAAAAGAATGAAAAATTCCTCCCTTAGACTTTGTATTTCCCCTAAAATGAAAAATAAAAATAAAAAACAAAAACACCCCCATAGTTTTTTTGTGATTTTCTAAAAAAATAAAAATGAAAAATTCTTCCCTTAGATTTTATATTTGCCCTAAAAAAATAATAATGAAAAACCCCCCTTAGTTTTTGGTTTCTTTTTTCTAAAAGATAAAATGAAAAAAATCACCACCCTTTATTGTTTGCATCTAAACTCTAACCCTAGTGTTCCTACTATTTTAGAATCTCTTTTGCACAGGTACCTAGCTAAGTTTTTCAGTCTGGTGTCCAGTTTTATTCTTTTAATATGATTACATGTTTTACATGTCTAGTTCATTCAACTTATAACAATTTTGCATGTAATCATCATATACATCACATCAAAATATAAAAGTTACAGGGGATCCTAGACATGCATCTATATTTAAGGCATAAGGGTAAAACATGCTTTGAGAAGAGATAGGAGAACCTACCGTGGGACGATAGCGAGAGATATGCTGGTCCGGCTCCCGAAGAACATTAGTAGCAACGGCATCAGTAGGAGACTCGTAGTGCCTCATCTCACCTGGACCCAGGCGGTGGGGAGCTGGAGCGTAGGTGTGTGGATCGAAGAGCGTGGAAAGACCCTCTCCAACGTGAGAATCAAGGAAATTGGCCATCTCGGTCTCAGTAGCAGCGTCTGCAGCTATCTGTGCATCGGCAACTGCCCGTGCCTCATCCTTAGTAGCATGGCAAAAGGCATGCTCCGTCTCAAGAGCAAGGGCGTCCATCGCACCCAGCACAATGGAGGGCTGAGTAGTGGTGACCCCGCTGGCGGAGAGACTAGTGGTCATGCCCCCAAGGGTACCCATGATGGGGCTCTCACCCATAGAGGAACCCCGTAGAACTCTCGAGATGTCATCAAGATGTCCATGTCCCACTATGATCAGAAAGGTAAGAGAGAAAAGCAAGGAAGCAAGGGAGTAGTCAACAGAGTTTGAAAGTGCAAGGAAGTTAAAGAGAGTGGAAATGAGGAAATGAGCTTCACCCACGCGACCTGGGGAGCCATATGCGCGTCAGGACGTGGCGGTCACCACCTTCGTTTGAAACGACCGCCAAGATGATGAAAGGACACATGGGGACTGCCATGTCAAAGGGGTTTTGAAAGTAGTGACTGCCGAGACATCAATGGTCACGCCACAATCTTGTGACTTGGACCCGGCGATTGCCAGTTACGTGTCAGGGGGTCATCATTAGGTTTTGGAGTTTGGAGGGGGGCTGTTTGGGTCTTTCACGTTTGTTTTTGTGTGCTTTTGTGTGTGTTTTTTTTTTTTCGTGTTTTATGTATTTATGTTTTGTGTGTTTTGTTATTTTATTTGTTTTCTTAAAATATTTTTTTTAAAAAAATATTGGATTTTCTATTAAAATATTTTTGTGTGTTTTTCAAATCTTGTTTGTTCTTAGTTGTTTTCAAACATGATTTTAAATATTAATTTTTCTATTAAAATAATTTTTGGAATCTTGTATGTTTTTCTTCAAAAATAACCTTGTGTGTGTTCTCCTTAAACATAATTTTCAAACTTGTCTTGGTTGTGTTTCAATTCGTGATTTTTTTCTGATAAAATTAATTTTAAAGTCTTGATAAATTTTTAATTATTTTTATCTAGTTCTCGTCCTGAATTTTAAGGTCTTGACTCGATCTATTAATTCATCGTTATCCTAGCAGGTTATTACCAACGGTTTGTACAGGACTTCTCTAAGCTTGCAGCACCAATGACGCGTTTGACACGGAAGGGAGTCACGTTTGTATGGAGCGAGTCTTGTGAGTCAGCTTTTCGGGAGCTGGAGAGGAGACTGACCAGTGCACCAGTTCTGATTATTCCAGGGCGAGGTCTGGGGTATACTGTGTATTATGACACATCACTTGATGGTTTGGGATGTGTGTTGATGCAGGGAGGCAAGGTTGTAGCTTATGGCTCGCGACAGCTGAAGACACACGAGACGAATTACCTGACTCATGATCTGCAGTTGGCAGCTGTAATCTTCGCTTTGAAGACATGGCGGCATTACCTAAATGGTGAGCATTTCGAGATTTTCTCTGATCACAAGAGCTTGAAATACTTATTTTCACATAAAGACCTGAATCCTCGCCAGTGGCGATGGATGGAGTTATTGGGAGACTACGACTTTGATTTGCAGTACCACTTGGGGAAGGCAAATGACCTAGCAGATGCGTTTAGCAGGAGATCTCATGGGTCATTAGCTTCTGTGGCTATACGGGAATGGGACATGGTTGGAGTTGTTGGGGAGTTTAATCTGTGTCTCAGGGAGACAAAGGAAGGTGCGACTTTGTATTCTGTAGCTTCATAGCCTGCATTGGTTGCATGCATGTTAGAGGCTCAGGGGATTGATCAGGAGGCTCAGATGATACGGGACCGTATTGCTAGTGGGATAGACACAGTAGGATGGGTGGTGAGTCCAGACCAGAGTTTAAGATTGTCAAGAAAATTGTTTATGCTAGAGTCGTGCCGTGCAGAGGTGCTACATGAGTTTCATCACTCATGTCTTACAGTGCATCCAGGAGGCACGAAGATGTATCACGATCTGCACCGACAGTTCTGGTGGACGAGAATGAAGAGGGATGTGATCTGATTCGTTTCTCGATGCTTTACTTGTCAGCAAGTAAAGGTGGAACACCAGAGGCCCACAAGATTGTTGCAGTCGTTGCTTGTATCCGAGTGGAAGTGGGAGAATGTCACTATGAATTTTATTTCAGGACTTCCACGCTCGCCAAAGGGACACGATGCTATCTGGGTTATAGTGGACAAGTTGACAAAGTCTGCGCACTTCCTCCCCATTCGAGTGAGACACCCAGTTAACCGATTGAGTAGATTGTACATTCGAGAGATAGCCCGACTACACGGAGTACCGGTGACTATCATTTCTGATCGAGACCCGTGCTTTACATCGCGCTTTTGGTAGAGTCTTCAAGTGGCTTTGGGGACGAGCCTGACTTTTAGTACGGCTTTTCATCCTCAGACCGATGGTCAGTTTGAGAGGACCCTTCAGATTTTGGAGGACATGTTGAGAGCGTGCGTGCTTGACTTTCAGGATTCTTGGGAGGATCATCTATCGTTGGCAGAGTTTGCATACAACAACAGCTATCAGTCCAGTATTGGGATGGCACCGTATAAGGCTCTGTATGACAGACCATGTAGGTCGCCTGTTTGTTGGACAAAGGTGGGAGAGACTGCTGTTATGGGACCTGACTTAGTACGGGAGACGACAGAGCAGATTACCGTGATTCATCAGCGTCTGGTGATAGCTCAGAGTCGCCAGAAGAGTTATGCTGATTAGAGGAGGAGACCGTTAGAGTTTGCTGTGGGGGATCATATGTTTTTGAAGGTTTCTCCTCGCAGAGGGTTGATGAGGTTTGGTCGTAGCAGGAAGCTATCACCTCGTTTTATTAGACCCTTCGAGATCTTGGAAAGGATTAGAGTGGTAGCATACCGTCTGGCCTTGCCGCCTCAGTTAGCATCTGTGCATAACGTCTTTCACGTTTTGATGCTTCAGAGATACGAGCCCGATCCTTCACATGTATTTGATTGGGCTGAGTTGCGGGTTGCCGAGGACGTCACGTATGAGGGATGCCCATTGAGAATTCTGGATACGAAGGAACAAGTGTTGCGAGGGAGAACGATTGCGTATATCAAGATTCAATGGCTTCATCACGAGGTTGAGGAAGCAACTTTGGAGCTTGAGTCTAGAATGCGTGTCAGATATCCAGATCTATTTACCTCGTGACCTTGTAGAGAATTTTGGGGGTAAAATTTCTTAAGAGGGGGAGAGTTGTGAGACCCAGAACCTTGTTGTCTTGAATTGTTTATGTATGAGACATGGTTATTCAGTATATGAATAGCCTCGATACATGGTTTATATTTTGGAGTTGTAGAACAGCATGTAGAAGTGTTTTACGCTTTCTCGGACCTTGTTTAAGCTTGTTGGGTTGGCCTTAGAACACAAAATCAAGACTCAAAACAGTATGTTGGACCAAGCAGGTTCGGTCAACTGAACTGGTGAGTTCGGTCGACTGAAGTGGAAACCAATAGGTTAAGAACCTTGGGTTAGGTCGACTGGAGAGCTTAGCCCAGTCGACTGAACCACTTTTCTTGAGTTCGATCGACTGGATTCAAGGGTTTGGTCGACTGAACTAAGGCAATTTGCATTTTTCAATGCGCTTCAGTCGACTGAAGTGGCCTCTTCAGTCGACTGAACAAACTTTTTGACGTACCTATATGTATTCTAGCCCCTGGAATGTTTGGAAAAGCTTAGTTCTTTCCATTTCCTCTACCTTCTCTCTACATTTTTGACCTGCCCGAGCCTAGTTTTCGATGATCAACTTGTGGATCCTTACTATCTACGCTGTTAGTTTCGTGCTCATTCGGTCAGATTCTCGTCCCGACGAGGTACAATTTTTGAGGCGTCGGGTTTTGACCCAACGAGGTAGGATTCTAGACCTACTGCTGTTATGAGGGTGTTACATGTAATTGTATGCGTTTTCACCGGGTAAAAATGCATCAAATGTCATATTTTCTGTTTAAGCCTTGTTTTTCTGATAGAAAGCATGTTATTCGCTTTTCTTAGCTTATAGTACTGTATGACATGTGGTAGTGAGGTTTTCAAATGGTTTTCTTGAAAACGGTAGATTTTGTTGGAAAATAGTAGTTTTGTAAAAAATCTCAACACTTAGTGTTTTGGAGGTTTGGAGCCCACCGTCGAGGTAGAGTCTTAGGTTTTGAAACGTTTTGTTAAAAATGGTAAAAATATTTTGAAAATATTTTGTTTGATCTCTATGATGATTGATGGATCTCTGTATACATGCATAATGTATATTTGTGAAATTGTTCAATTTTTGAGAATAATTATCTAGATGTACAGGGATGACGTGTATTTGGCACGAGTTGTCCTCGGTGAAAGTCCGAAAATGTACGCAATATAGGTACCTTTGTTATCCTTTGGGGTAGTTTCCGTAAAGAAGGTCAGTTTGTGTGCTCTTTTTCCTCGGGTTGTGGGGCCCGTAAAGTTAGCTTTTACGTCGTGATACTTCGTATAGAACTTGTCATTACCTAGAAGGCCTTAAGTGGTTCAGAACTAGGGTACTGGACAGGAGTCTATAGTTGCTACCTGTGTCCTTGTGGCAGAGTCAGTACATAGAATCCCTTTCTTCTTTTTTTCCACGATGTACATTCCGTGAGGGAACGATGTTTTGATTCCTGTTTTTCTTCAACTGTAAAATGTGTTTTGCATTGCTTAAATGCTTAGTTGTGAAGGAAAAACTGTTTTGGAGGATTGTGAAAAACTTGGGATTTTATGACGTAAAAGCTTTTTAGCTTGTGGTTGAGTACGCTCCCCCTTTATATGATTGCATATTACCTATTTTACAGCTTTATTGTCTGTTTCTATTGGGCTTCGGCTCACGGGTGAGATTTTCTATAAAACTATTTTCAGGTGATGATGTGGATAAGAAGTAGCTTTGGTGATGCTTGTGTTGGCGGAAGACTTTTATAGTTTTTCTTCTTTTGGTATGCCTGTTCCTGGAGGCAGTTTTATACGCCATAAGGCGATATACTTATGCATATTATGTAAGATGTTTACTGCTTATGAGATATGCATGTTGAGTTTTCTTGTGATTTCAACAGGTGGATTTGAATGTATGAAAACTTATTTTCTGTAAAACTGGTATTTGGTGAATTTTCACGTCACCCTGCGTTTTAGAGCGTGACAAGTTATATCAAAGAGGGGCAACAGTAGACACTCCAATTTGACCCCGCCAATCTTAGGTTGATCCGGGTGAATCTGATGATGAAAATAAGTGAGATGGTGCTTTTGAAGATCCTCGAGAAGTGATCCAAGTTTAGTGATTTGAACCCACTAATCAAAACCTTCAAACCAGTGCAATCACTTTGAGCTGCCAACTTCAAAATCTTGAATCGCCGTGTTTGAACCTTGGGGTTGCCATATTCATTGTGGCGACCTACACAAGAAACACTTGAAAATCCTAGCCAAGGTAGCGACCGCCACATTTGAACCATGGGGTCGCCAACTTCATTGTAGTGACCGCCACAAGAAACCCTTAGAAGCTTCAATTTTATGGCAACCGGTATCTCCATTCATGGTGACCACCACCTCTAAATGGTCTGATATGTCCCAAAACGTGTCAACATTTTATTTTTTGAAGAGTTCTATAAATACCGTACCTTTGATACGTTTTTAAGAGGAGAATTCTAATATCGGAGCTCTGACAGGTTGGGAGACGAAGGAATTCTAATACCCACACCCTACCAAAGCATCGAAGAATTGAACATCGAATACCAAAACTGTGCTGAATTTTCAACCTACGCTTGCATTGGATTATAGCACATTCAGAGGATTGGATCATTGAAGCGCATTTTTTCGATTTGAGGATTCACTTGCGATCTAAGTATTTTGCTTGGATCTCCATTCTTATCTTGTATATGCTCCTTATATTACTTATATAGTCGTTGTAGTTATTAGATTTCTTTTGGTTTACAATTAATGTGTTTAGTTTAGTAAATTAGCTAAATTCATGTTATAATTCAAATTGTAGCTTGTTTGCTTTATCTATATTTACACATTTGCACTGAACACACTTATTTATCAAATAGTGCTAACATAGTTGGCAAATACAACTTATAATGTCGTTATTGTCATAATTAATGCACTAACATTCATATGGTTGTAATTATCAATATTATACCTATATTTTATATATTCCTTGGTTAAACGGCTGTTATATTACTATATAATAGTCGTTATTTATTTTTGTTATATTATTTTACTTTTCTCTTTTAATATTCATTTAAATTTTCTCTTTTAAATGATTGTTTAATTTTTTTGTCATTTCTTTTATTTTTCTCTTCTCTTATTTTATTTTACATCAAAATTCATAAATTTTCCTAATCTTAGTTTAGTTTATTTTCTTATAGCATTTCTTTTATTTTCTTTTATTCTATTCAATTTTTATCTAAAATTCCTAATAATAGTTAAGATTATTTCTTTTTCTTTTGTTAGAATCCTTCGATTTTTTATTAGTAGCATTTTTTTATCTTTCTCAAGATTTCCTTTTAATTTTGATTTAAATTCTTTTTTTAACGTTCCTTTTTTTTTCGACTAAATCTTTAAGTTTTCTTTTTTCATATTAGTACATAAGATTCTTATTATTAATTTTATTATTTTTCTTTTTTAGTAAATTTTTAATATAGAATTTTTATACACATTTTATTTTAGTTTACATTTCTCTTTATTAGAAGTTGATCATGTTAGTACTCATGCAAATTATTTTGATAATATGCATGTTTGGCATAATTCATATAAAAATCATGTTTAGTATAATTTAGGTTATCTTGTTAACAGTTTATTTGATTTTAGTGATTTTTAGCGTATTTCTTGTTCTTTTATTCGAATCATATCATCTGGGTTTGCTCCATGTATTCTTTAACTAGAAATTATATGTCGTAGGACTTAAGATTTTTCTTTTATTATTTGCTTTGTTTTGACATTCTATATACATATGCTATGTATTTTTCTTATTTAATTTTGGATGTTATCTCCTTACATCCATTTTCTGTATTTGCATGCATTTAAAAAATCTAACTAAGAATAAATAATTATTAGTAGAGGCCAATCTCACGATTGGACGAACGGAGAGCCTAACACCTTCTCCAATTCATACCTTAACCTCCGAACTCTTTTCCTCTACTTAACATTTTAAATATCAGTAGCTTATTTTTGTTTTTCTTGATTTTTTTCAAAAATTAAGTGGCGACTCCATTTTTAATAAAAAGAGATTTTCAAAATTTGATTTTCAAGGTGTTACAATATTTTTTAAATATTTCTTGAAATTTTTTATTTTTGAACAACAAAAAAATTCAAAAATCCCGACGCTACAAAGGCTAAGAGAAAATTATTAATAATATGCATTTGAAGTTTTATAAAGAAGAAGACATAATGGTAAATAACAATTTTATGAGTTAGTAGTTTATATTCTTATATTCTAACCTATATTGACCTCACTCCACTAAAATTCTTGGTTTTGTCGAGGAAAATAACTTTAACATTGTAACCCCAACATGAAATCAAAATCTTAATAAAGGAGAATTTTGAGAAGTAAAAAAATCTGAATCCAAGACCAAGCAAATGACACAAATGCCTTAAAATCGATTGCAAAATGGATCTTACAAATGGTTTGGTATCATAATCAACATGATGTACACATACAAAGGAGTCATAAGACATTATTTGTCTCAAAAATTATTTATTCTTCTGTTTCAATGCATTAAATACAGTTGGCTAACTCAAGATTCTCTTATGATTCAACAGCTTTTATTAATCATTGAAACAGGGAAGCATATGATTTAGGGACAAAGTTAGAATCCAAAGGAGCTTAACATGTAAATAAAATCAACATATGTATACGCAGTAAAAATATGAATCAAGTATATTCAATTATACTTGTTTAAATGCTTAAAAAAAATCTACACTGACATAGCGATTCTTCAAACTTAAAATCTTATTTTAATGAAAATCTTTGATGAATCACATGAATTTTTTATTAAAGGTTAGGTTATGGATCTCTCTTTATTTATAGGCAGCGATATTACTTATATCAAGGAGTATTAATTGCACATATTCATAATAAGTACCTATTTATAAATAGATGCAACTTTTACTAATAATTTTTAATATAATTGGTATTTTTTTATCCATTAGTCATTAAATAATACAAATAATTATAAAAAAATTTAGGAATTAATTTTTTTTTTTGATATCGTAAGAGGATTAGTCCAAGAACTTTTTTTTAATAGATTAGGTCCCGTCATGTTTAAAATTATTTTATTATGGCTAATATACCTCTATTAAAAAGATTATTTCTCATAATTTGAAATCTTTAAGTTTGATTCTCAAAAAAATTTCAAAACTGGCGTATCCCTTAAAATAAGCAACCTCTCTCTCTCTCTCTCTCTCTCTCTCTCTCTCTTCAATAAAAATTGAAATAAAACATGATGTTAGAAAATCACAACTGATACAGAAATTTTTGCAAGAACACCTAACTAATACAAATTACAACTGATATATTTATCACTTCACGCCAAACATTCAGCTCAGAACTCATAACTGGTACAATTTACAATAAATACATTTATCACAAGGTCACTGCTCACTTTTCAAGTGATACTTTTTGAATTTCATCACTTGTGAAAACTACTATTGAAACAGAGAGTTTTGTAAAAATACCAAACTGATACAACTTACAACCAATGCATTTATCATTTCAAGTTAAGCATCTAGTCCAGAACATCCAACTGATACAATTATCAATGTATAGAAATGATTCATTTCATCATTTGTGAAAATCACAACTGATACATAGATTACTTCACTAGGCACAAATAATCGAATGATGAAACTACCAAAAGTCAACATAAAAAACCCCGCGACAATATTGATCGATTGTACGTTCAGACTTTGCGCCGTCGAGTATATTTACGATTCTTTGCTTTCTCCGTCGATGAACCCCAAACCACATCCAAAACACAAATCAAAAATTGTTGAAACTTTGAATCGTTGAAATAAAAAACTACAAAGGTAGTGGCGACGGCAGACAAAGAAGTCAGCAACGACAATGGCAACCGAAGAAGTCAGCGACTGTAGCGAGGGGAACGCAAAGGGGAAGCGATTGGAGCAAGCGGCGACCATGGATGATGGCTATTCACGGCTGGAGCACGCAGCAACTGGAGACAGCAATGAGAAGGCTGGCAACGGTGGGGGACAATGATACTGGGGGCGTCGACTCTGGTGAGATTGGACAGAAACAGGGTTAGGGTTTCGGCTCTATTCAAGAGATTGATATTCTCTGTGAATATTTTTACGTTTCTATTTGTAGCAGTTCAATCTTTGAAAATCTCATAAAAAATCATTGTGAGAAATTTTAACTTCGAGATTCTCAGTTCTGTTGGTTCTTAATACGGACGGCATTTTTGTCTGATCTCTTGGCCATGGGATTACATTTTGCAAAAACTTAAATATGGGACTAAATCTAAATTATCAGTTGATAATAAGATTTTTATTTAAATTTCTTATAATTATAAATATGTGAGTGAACCAAATATAAATTTTATACAGGGAACAAATTCTTACATATCATAGATCCCCAGTCAAATTGTTTATATAGTGGAATTTTAAGTTTAATTAATTACACAACTATGACTGGACCTTAGTAAATCTGCGCCAGTACCAATGCTTCTCCCACACCGCGTACATTGAGTTCAGGGGAATCCCTTTGGTCTCCGGCACGAAGAGAAGAACAAAGAGGGTCATCGCGGCGATCCAGCCGGCGTAGAACAGAAAAGCGCCGAACTTGAAGTGGCAGAGCATGGTCAAGAACGTCTGAGATAGCACGAAGGTGGTGGCGAAGTTGACGGCGACGCTAATGCTCTGCCCGGTGGATCGGATTTTCATCGGGAATATCTCGCTCGGAATGAGCCAGCTGAGAGGCCCCCATGACCACCCGAAACCGGCGGCGTAAATGCACATTAGCACCAGCACCAGCACGGCGAAGGCCTTCGACATGTGCTTCGTGCCGGAAAGCCCCGTCGCGGAGCCTAGAACACCGGCCACCGCTACCTTCACAAATATGACATAACAACAAATCAGCAAGTAGTGTGGGGATCCCGATAATGGCCCAGATTAAGATAATTGCTTTTTTTTTGTTTATTTTATTTAATTTATTTGTATTTTTATTATTTAATTAAATTATTATACTTATCAACGAGTTAAAAAAACAAATAAATTTTATCATAACATAAAAAGAAATTAAAAAAAATAAAAAATAAATCAAAATAAATTAATAAATCAAATATTATGTTGCTTATTTTTGTTTTTAATAAATTTTTTCATTTTTTGTTTAAAATAATTTACTTTTTTGATATATTTCATTGAGATAATTTAAAAAAATAAAAAAATTTACTCAAAAAATAAAAATAAACAAAATATACGAGAGTTAGCCAGTATTTTGTTTATTTGATTAATACACTCGTACAATGTGTTTTTAAATGTAAGTTTATTCTGATTTAAAATAACTGTTATTAGGTGATTGGACTTTCCGGTTCCATTTGATAAATTTGTTGAGGGATAAGTCTCTTTTAACTACTCTAATGTTTCCATATCAAAAAAAAAAAAAAAAACTAATATTTCATGAAGTCTCTCATCTTTTATTATTATTTCAAAAGCACCTTCATTCTCAATAGCACTCGTGCAAAATGAGACTTCCAAAAATAAAAATATTTTCTTTCCAAAAAAAAAATTCTAAGAAATAAAATTTCCAAATCTAGGAAACAAAATCCCCAAAACTTGAAAATTGGAACTCCAAACCATTCAATTGTTGGACTAGCTAATGAGAAAAGATTGTATTAAAATAATTGAGTATAACGTGAGGGGTGCTATATGGTATTCCAAGATTACAAAATAATTACTCCCTAATGTAAGGTCATGTCATAAGTATATAAATATATAGTGTATATATATCAATTGGACACATTATATGTAATATCCAATCTCACATTGATGAAAAATAAAAATTAAACTCAATATATATATATATATATACACTAAAAATATTTTATAAATTACTACTAATAAATTGAGCATAAATATTTTGAATCTTATTATTAATTTTTTTATTTAAATTGAATTAATAGTCTACTTGAATTGATAATAATGGTATCAGTGTCACGCTAATCATATCAAAAACTGTGTAGTATGGAGAAGTAGAAACTAGAGTCAATTTCACCTACCTATTTTTACGCCCATATTTTATTTCTAGGCCCATTTTCCCGACTGTCTAGTTTCTTAGCTTCTCTCGGCAGTGGGATAGTTGAGCCCACTAGATTTACTACCCGCTTTCTAAAAGCTCGAAGAAAATTAACTTTTTTCCTTGACATGGCCCACACGCGATATCCTGTTTGAAAAAAAAAATGTATCCTGTTTGAAAAAAAAAAATTTGTTGACTTATATGCTTGTTTGGCATTGACTTTAAGTAGAATACAAAAATTTAAGTGTTTTGGTTTAAAATCACAAAAGACAATTGTTAAATCACAATTTCTTTCTCTTTGTATAGTGATTTGAAAATACCTTTTGGCCGAACGAATGTTATACTTATTTGATTTAAAGTCAAACAAACAAAAAAAATTAAAAAATGTAACTTTAAGCAAAATTACCAAAAGAAGCGTATATTTTGAAATTTTAACATTTTGAGCTTTGTATACGAATTAACAAACTGTAGTTTCTATATTGCTTGGGAGATATGCTTTGATCGAACTTTTGTCCCATGTGTCACTTTTTTCTCAATTTTTTTTGCTTCCTCATTACTTAAAACTCAATTTCTTTATTTTTTATAACCTAACTTTTTTTTCCCTTTTTATTTCAAATTTAGCTTTTCTCTTCGTCTCTCTTTAAAAATACATTTTTAATATATGAATGTCCAAAAAATATATAGTTAATTTCATATGTTTTTAATTTACATATATTTTTTTTAACCTTTGATTAGATAATTAAGAACTTAATTATCATTAGTATCATTATTTAATTATGATGCGAGCTTGCATCATACTACTAATTCTTTTAGTATATTATTATCCTTAATAATTTTAAAAAGATTATTCATAATTAAATTTAACTTTATAATAATTAAATTATATTTAAAGTATTTTAAGTACAAACAATTTGTTTAAATCAAACATAGAAATTCGACATTTTCAATAAAGGGAATAGCTAAGGCCATAAGAGATCAAATGTTATAAAATGGTAATTCTAAGATTCTTGAAAAGGAATTCAAAAATTTGCCTCGAAGTAAAAATGGAGAATTCAAATTTAGTTATGTATTTTGTGGATCATGTTGCAAATAAATTTATACTACTAATTTTGAATTCTGTATAAATTTTTAAGAATATTTTTTTTGTAGTATTGTTTGTTATAAAAATTACATGTCTCTCGAGATTCTCTCATGATTGGACTTTAATGCATTAGAATAAAAAATAATAATTTCATACTTAAAAATGTTATGTACTCAAAAATATTGACAAGAATTTTATCTTCAAATTCAAAATTAAGAATTCAAACTTAACTGTGAGTTGCATGGCTCATACTATAAGAAAATTTGAGTCACTAGTTTTGAATTTTGGATAAGCTTTTTTTTTGTTAGATTTATGGTATTGTTGTTTTGAAATATAAAATTTCAATTCGCCCAACCTATAAAAAATAACAATAATGCTATGAGTATTATATTCTAATAACTATATTTAAATATCATATAATATAACATTTTATATGTAATACTTAAAAATAAATAATAAATTTATAAAATGACATCAACATCACATATAATGCCACTCTCAAAGTGGTCATCAAATGTGGCCATATCGCATTACAAAATAAGTGCCTGTTTTGGACAGCTCTTAAATTTGACTTTTAAAATATTTAATTTTTTTTAAAAAAAATTAATAAAAAAATAAGAGTATTTAAAATAATTTTTTATAGTAATTTTTTTTTTATTAAAATGTTTAAAATATTTTTATTTTTAGCTTCTAAATTATAGTATTTGAGATATTAGTACGATTTTTTTATTTTTTGTTTTTGTAAGTAGGGATAACTTTCTTGTGTTAACAGTATTATAATAATTTTATTTAAAAAAAAGTTGAGATATGTGGGATTTGTTTTAGCCTTTTTCATTGGTTTAGGAAATAAAAAAAATTAATTAGTATTTTTTTAAAATTAAATAGTGTAGCTTAAAAACTGAGTTTTTTTTTAAGAAAACAAAACTGACTTGGGCCTTGTTTGGGATCAAGAAAAATGTTAACTTTTTTTAAAAAATCTAGTTTTTAAGTTGGTTTAATTGTTTAGGTTAATATACTTACACGACTTTCAAGATAACTAAAAAAAATTTAAATTTTTTTTTCTTTTTTTAAATATTTATTTTTTTAAATTATCCTATACATTTTTATTATTAATTTTTTTTAAAAAAAATTAAATTTCTTAAAAACCAAGTTTAAAAAGCTATCCCAGGCACTTATAATGTAGCCCAAACAGACACAAATAGACAATGAAGTGCATACCTGGCAGACGAACATTTGAACCCCACCCTGCAGGAACAGAAACCTCCGGCCGAACCGATCGACAGCCACAGTGGACACGAGGATCGAGCCAAGGTTAACCAGGCCGAGTATAATCGCCGCGATTAGCGCCGAGTCGCTTCCGAATCCCACCGACTGAAACAGCACCGGCGCATAGAACGCGATTATATTAATCCCCGTCACCTGCTGGAAAAACGGTATAGCAATTGACATCACCAGGTGCGGCCGATACTGCCTCTCGAATATCGTCACAAACGGCTCCTGATCCGCGGCTTTGGCTATCTCGCTCGACTTTAGCAGGTCGGCTAACTCCGGTTCCACGTCGATGTCGACTCCCCGGATTTTGCTCAGGGACTGCCTGGCCTCTTCCAGCTTCCCGCGCTCCACGAGGCTGCTTGGGGTGTCGAAGATAAGAAGAGCGCCGACTGTCATGACGGCGGCCGGAACCACCGCGAGTCCGAGGGAGAGGCGCCAGCCCCAGCTGAGCCGAGCGGCCCCGTAGTTTATGCAGTTGGCGGTTACCACTCCAATGCCTATGAAGAATTGGAAGCCGGTGTTGAATGCGCCGCGCCATTTGGGCGGCGCCATCTCCGAGAGGTAAACTGGAGTTGCCTTCATCGTAACATGTTTTCCCAAAGTAATTTAAAGACGGTTGAAAACTAATGCGTATGACAACGTTTATTTTTCTGTTTTTAATTTTTATTTTGAAATTTTTTATTGAATGTAGATAGAAATATATTTGATAACCAGTTCTTTTTTAAAAAAAGCTAGAAGCCTCACACACAAATGTGTGCAATTAATTGTTTATTTAGATAAATTTTGTTTTGTTTGATCTATTTCCTGCAAAATTTAATACAATTAGAACAAATTTATAGTTATTTAAAAATATTACTGTTAAAAAGATAATTTTAAAATTAAAAAAAAAATTGTGACATGGCCCAAGCTTGGCCCGTGAGCCCTGCCCAATATAGCCCGAAGCAAATAAATATAAAAGAAAAGGGCCTGGTTCGTTAAGCCCGTTCAAGGCCCAGTCCGCGAGACCCACCCTGGCCACCCCTTTCCCCCTTTCTTTCCCAGTTTTTCAGTTTCCCTTTTCCTCTTGGTTTTTCCACTCTTTGTTTTTTCTTGAAAAAATGTTGTAAATCTACATAAAACATTTGTAATTAGACTTTTAACTTAACAATATTTATATTTTTCACATTAGATTTCATCCTTATTTGTTATATGTAATTTTTAGTTAAACTATCTCTCAAATATTAAAAAAACAAATTGAAAAGACCCTAAATGCCTGAAAAGCTTGAAAAGCTAGAAAGCCCAAACGTGGGCCTAGGGCCCTAAGGCCTTGGGTTGGGCTTTGGCCTACTCTTCTATTTTGGGCCATGCCCAAATTATGGTGGAGCTCAATGGACATGGCTGGCCAGGCCAAGCCAGAGAGAGAATCAGGCTAAAACTAGATCGGGCCATTTTTGCACCTTGGTTATTATCAGTTTTCACTTTTAGTTATCCTTTTTGGCAACTCATATATCACTTATTACTTTCGGCAGCTGGTAACCATGTTTGTCAATTTTCCCTTCTTCCAAGCGTTGCAATCTCTACTATCATCAGTTCCATTTTTTATTCACTTTTGGCGTCCAATTACTAGCTAGTCACTACTTTGGGTCACCATAAACATTTCTAGCTCTAAATACTCCTCGGGTGAATGCCCTCTTGCTAAAGTCACCTATCACTTCTCACCTATTTCAGCATAAAATTACATACATGTGTGTGTTTGTTTATTAAACGTGCTTTTATTTTTATTCACAAAAAAATAAATCAATTGAACTTAGATAATTTTACATGTAATAAGATGAGTCCAAACTTCATAAATAACAAACAAAAAATTATAAACGTAATTAAACAGCGTGTCTGTTAGAGTTTTTTTTTTTTAGCACGCACCGTCTAGTTTTGACTATGAGTTGACAAGTGGGCTCCTAATTTTCCTCAAGCAGGTTTGTTTAGTTGTCAATCAAGACATATGAGAAAAAGTAAAGCCGAGGAAAAACGTATTAAAAAATAATTTCCTTGCCGGTTTAGTTTGTAATAAAGTCAACAAAAATATAATTTTTAATTTTTTTGTAATGCATAATTTTATATATTTTATAAGATTTATTTTGCGTGCAGAAACATAATTTTCTGCAGAAAACTGTTATTATGAGACTATAATTTTTTTTTATAACAATTACACAATCATGTAAAAAGATAAAATATTTATTTTTTTTCTTTTTATTTATTTTTCCGTCAACTAAAAACTCGTTCTTTCCATGACCTCTCTTAATTGATAATTGAGACAGGAGATCTAATGTTTGAAGAAAGAATTCATTTGATTCTATTATACATATTGGAATCGGGTCATAGTTAAAAAGTATTCCTTTTTCTTTTCTTCCTTTTTTTCAACCCGTTTCTATCTAGTTTTTTTTTCTCTAATCCGTTTTGTCTGCCATGGCTAGGTGGGATATATTACATTCTACAATAATTTCTTTCCCAATTTTCCCTCCATTTAATTTCAAGCGTAACCCACTATTTATATACTTATTCTAAGGACCCATTTCATTTCATTTTAAGGGAAATATCCGAATATGCATGCAGTTAGTTACCTGGTTTGTGAAGCCAACCCCAAATCCGAGCAAGATCCGGCCCAAGATTAGCATAAAAATGTTCTCAGCACCGCCATTAATGGCGGCACCGACAAGGAAGGTGCAACCACCCAGGACCATGATGTTTCGGCGGCCCACAGCTGCGGTGAGGCGACTGGCCACCAGGGAGGAAACTAACCCGGCTATGTACAACGAAGATGTGAATGCTGTCAAAACCTGGCTATCGTACACGCAATATATGTTTGTTTTGGCCTCTGCCGCCTTCCTTAGTATTGATGGGAAAAATTTACGAAGGAATGGCCTCATTGTTGTTACACCCCCTGTAACACGGTTTTATGTGTGCGGATTTACTGGTTAGTTCCTATCAAAATCAGTTTTTGGTACCATGATATAACATGGACTTTTCATAGAATACTGACTACAAACTACACATAAAATACATTTCAGTCCGTCATTGCATATGAAATCCACAAATATTTTATTTTAATCAGTAAAGAAAAATTTTATAACCATCACCCAAACAAGAATAGTTTTAGATTTGCACTCCAAGAGAGCTAGTTCAAAGCCTAAACATGATTGAATTTACCAGACGTCAACTCAAGGGAGAAAACACACAAATAGAAAAAAGATATGAAAAGAAATTAATATAAATTAATTTCTATTTTTTTTATCTTTTATTTTATATGGTAAATCCAAGATGTTTAGAAAGTTTGTATGTTTAGGAAGTTTATGTGTTTACAAAGGTTATGAGTTTAAGAAGATTTGTCTATATTTAGTTTCCTAAAAGAATGTACATATCCTTAATTCATGGTCTTCTGAAGATAAAGCTGGGATACATACAGACAAACTTAACGTACAAGCAAGGAAAGTAATACGTCACAAAGAGCCTTAGCCACCTGACAGTTCTAGCATCTAACTGACCGCTTGAGCGGATCACAGGCATTTTAAATGAATCAGTGTCCTGCTTGCCTGGGGTTTGAGAATTTATAAAAAGATCATTAGAGATGCACAAACCTGAGTTTGAACAGAGAATATACCAAGCTTTAAGATCATATCAAGGGTTGGTTCGTGGGTCAAAAATATCAAAGATCGTTCGAGAGCAAAAACTTAGATGGTGTTCTAAGTTCCGACGAAGAATTCTGTCGGAAAAGCTACTACGAGAATTCGTTGTAGTAGGAATCAAGAGAAGACAGTGAACAAGAATTTGACATACAAGTTTAGGATTGAAAGATTAAGGAGCCGATCAAAGAGTTGAAATTTATATTGTAACTGTTCGTGATTTAATGCTTGATTTCTAAATTTGGTAGTTCTGTTATTTTTTACCCGTAGGATTTTTCGACGCAAAATATCTGTGTTGTGGGTTCTTCTTGTTCTTGTCTTTTTGTGAATGTGATTGATTAAATCTCTAAAATATTTTTTTTAAAATAAGAAAAAATTATATTTTTTCAATTGGTATCAGAGCGGGTTCTTTTTGTTTCAAAAATTTTTTGATCCTAATCAATCACATACATAGAATTTTCTTTAGAAGAAAGTTCAACTGTTCGACCCCCATTGTTAGATAAAGAAAACTATCCCTATTAAAAAGCTCGTATGAGGGCTTTTCTCAAATCTATTGACGAGAGAATTTGAATGACTGTTAGCTATTTCCCTCCTACTGTTGAATCTGATGATGATATTATTTTAAAACCTATTGAACAATGGGGAGAAAAGGGATTTAGGCGAAGCAAGTTGGAATAGTAAGGCTATCAATGCTATTTTTAGTGGTGTCACACTAGAAGAATTCAGACGTGTATGTACGTGTGAAATCGCTAAAGAAGTATGGGATATCCTTGAAGTTACTCACGAAGGTACAACAACTGTTAAAATTTCTAAACTTCAAAGGCAGACCATAAGTTTTGAAACCCTTCGAATGGAAGATAATGAGACATTTGATGAATTTTATACTAAGTTGAGTGACATAGTTAATTCCAACTTTACAATTAATAAAAAAATTCTTGAATCTCGCACTGTTAAGAAAATTTTACGGTCTCTACTTGAACGTTTTCAACCAAAAGTTATTGTTATTGAATAAAGTAAAGATATTGATTCTCTTAGAGTAGAACAATTGGTTAGAAATTTTTTGACCTTTGAATCAACTCTGCGTCAACCTAAAAAATCAAAAAACATTGCATTAAAAACTTCTAATGTTGAGTTAGAGTCTTCAGATAATGAAACTGAAATTAATCCTGAGGTAATGGCATTTATAGTTAAAAAAAAATTTTAAAATTTGTTTTAAATAAAAAAACCTAACCTCAAGTCAAAATCTGAATATTTTGCTGATAAAATTAAAAATGTGGTTAAGTTTGAGAAGAAAAAAAACTAAAATTCAGAACCAGATTATACAGTGCTTTAAATACCAAGGGTATGGACATATTGTATAGAATTGTGCAAACAAATAGGAAAAAAAAAGTGTTCACTGTGACATTGGATGATGAAATTGAATCATCTGATGATGGAAACAAGTCAGAACTAGAGAATGACGATGGTAAGTTCGTTGCCTTTATTGCTTCCACAAGATCAGGTAAGTATGAATTATTTGATCATGAATCTCGTACATCTTAAAGTGATTCTGGAAAAGCAGAACCTGATTCAGGTTTTGAATTTGATGAAGGAAATGAGAAAGATCTTCAGTGGACTTATGATAAATTTTACAGAAAAAGTTACAAAATGACGAAAGTTATCACTAAACTAACACTAAAGGTTAAAACTATGGAAAAAGAGAATAATGGTCTAAAGTCTGACCTATTTGAGTCTCAAAATTTGATTTCACAACTAAAATTTTTTAAAACCAAAATGACTGAGAAACTAGCTAGTTATGATAAACAGAGTAATAAACTCATTGAATTATGTGATTCTCTCAAAACAAAAGTTTCTGAACTTAAGTTGGAATTACAAGACTCAATAAAGTTCAAGTCTTTGTTTGAGGCATGTGAAGCTAAAGTTAAATTGTTGAAAACTGATTTAGCAAATGCTAATACTACTCTCAAGAAATTGAATGCAGGCTACTTGAATTTGAAAGAGATCTTATGTGTGCAAAAAGTAGCATCAGATCGAACTGATTTAAGATACGTAAAAAGTATCTCTGGATCATAGAATACAGGTAAAATCAACTTTGTGAAAGCTGTCAACATGTTCACAGGTAAGGAAAGTATTTTGGGAACGCCTAAGCAAATTAGGTCTGAATTTTCGAAAAAATCTATTCAAAAATCTTTACCACAATCACTTGATTTACAAAAATTTATTCCTACCTATCATTTTTGTAGTATTGTTGGTCATATAAGGCCATTTTGTAGAAAAATAAAATCGCAGTTTACATATCAGCATGTAAAAAAATTTGAAAAATTACATGATCAAATCAGACAGTTACATAATAAAACTATCGGCCAAGTGAGCGCTCGAGTAGGCTCTCTGGGCGCTCGAGCGGCCAATTGACAGAGAGTTGGAAAGGCACACCGGCAGTTGCGCGCTCGAGCGGTACCTCTGGCCGCTCGAGTGGACCACTGGAAGAGAAACAAATATGGTCACTGGCAGTCCAGCGCTCGAGCGGCCAACTAGCAGAGGCTGTATTTTGACTAGAAACCCAGCACGCAAAAATTTTTTTTTCCTAAAATTCATGCTGTCTAGGTTTGAAAATCTGATTTGAGATGCAATATTGTTCGCACTACTTTAAAAGTTGAAAATTCTTTAATGTGGTATTTGGACAACAGGTGTTCCCGACATATGTCAGGAGATAAATCTTTATTCTCACGTATTGATCCATACGATGAAGGACTTGTCACATTTGGGGATGAAAACTCATCCAAGATTATTGGGAGAGGATCTATTAACTCTCGAGGCTATCCAAATTAGACAATGTCCTTCTTGTAGACAGCTTAAAAGTAAATTTACTCAGCATTAGTTAGATGTGCGACACACGCCATGGAGTTTATTTTACTAAAACTGAATATTTAATTTTGGATAAAAAGAAAAAAATGATTATTCATGGTATTTGAACTTCTGACAACTACTATGGAATTTTGCCTAAAACTGATCAAATGTCATTTTGCTAAAATTAATGAAACAGAATTGTGGCATCATTGCTTGTATATTTAGGAAGTTTGTATGTTTAGTAAGTTTGTGTGTTTAGGAAGATTTGTCTATATCTAGTTTCTTAAAAGAATCTAGATATTGTTGATTCATGGTCTTCTAAAGATAAAGCTAGGGTACACACTGACAAGCCTAATCTACAAGTAGGGAAAGCAATACTCGATAGAGAGCTTTAGCCTCCTGACCACTCTAGCGCCCACCTGACCGCTCTAGCGCTCAGCTGACCGCTTGAGCTGATCTTCAAGCATTTTAAATGAATCAGTGTCCTGCCTGCCTAGGGTTTGAGGATCTATAAATAGATCATTAGAGACGCACGAACCTGAGTTTGAACGGAGAATATACTGAGTCTTAAGATCATATCAAGGGTTGGTTCGTGGGTCAAAAATATCAAAGATCATTCGAGAGCAAAGTTTAGATGGCGTTCTAAGTTTCGACGAAATATTCTAGAAGCTGCTACGAGAATTCGTTGTAGTAAGAATAAAGAGGAGAACGGTGAACGAGAATTCAGCATACAACCTTATAACTGGAAGATTGAAGAGTCCATCAAAGAGTCTGTAAGTTGTATTGTAACTCTTCGTGGTTTAATATTTGATTCTTGAACTTGGTAGTCCCGTGGTTTTTTACCTGTTGAATTTTTTCACGTAAAAATATCTGTGTTATGGGTTCTTTTTGTTCTTATCTTTTTGTGAATGTAATTGATTAAAATTTTAAAATATTATTTTTAAAATAATAAAAAAATCATATTTTTTCAAGAGACAAAAACAAAAAAAAATCCACCACCACCAAAACAACGCCCAAAGCCAACACCCACACCCATCAACACCCTAAGCCCAACATCAACACTCCACAACACAAAAACCAACAGCTAGGAATTGCCGAAGACAACACATCAAACCGTAGCACGCCAACACTCCATAGCACCAAGAGGTAACACAAAAATAAGACCCCCAAGCCAACACCCACTCACATCAAAGCTCAGCACTAGTACCACCAAAAGCCAAATTCTCCCACTCAGCACCATAAAACAAATATAATTTTCTTTGTCTACATTAGTACAACCCACTTGCTCGTTAGATGACAACTACGCCAAAAGTATAATTACTCCAATTTGCTTGGCCATGGATCAATCAAGCTCCCACAAGAATTTTCTCCCATACCTACCAAAGCTTCAAACCCCACCCAGACACACTCTACACTCCCCCAATTTGATTGCACGTTTAATTGATAAGATTCCTCCCACTTCGTTCTTTATAGGAGCGTCACCTAAGAGCTTCTATACTATCAGGCATACTAACAACCTCCCACTTAGTTTCCTAAACGCACTACATTGGGATATGTCTCCTCTTGATCATTTTCCACAAATATTGTAAGTTAAAAATGTCGTCAGTTGTCATTAATTTTAATACTATAACACTTTTTAACACAATCATTTTCAAAGTCAAAATCAAACACATAAAAAATATTTTTTTAAAAATAATTTCTTGAAAATAATTTTCACATAAAATATTTTTTTAATAAAAAATATTCTGTCAAAATAAATAGAGCCTTAAAATACGTTTATTTTTCGAATGACTAAAAGTTCTAATTTAGTATAATGCCTTGTAAACAAAACTTAGAGGCATACAATCAATCACAAATCACTTATATCAATTTTGTCCAATTGAATTTAGTGAAAGTCAAACATGGACATACCATATTATTCCATTAAGGTTTCTACTAAAACAACTTACTAATTTTTGATAAAGACAATCCACAATTTCACATCTACATTGTAACCCGCAAACCTTTTTATAAGGGAAAAAAAAAAGTAGGGAAAGAAGGATATTTACGAAAAATACAAGTTTAACAATTATTGCTACTTTGCCTTTGCTTAACAACTTGATTTTAAGTTATTTAAGTTAAAAGGTAAAAAAATTCATTTAGTTAAGAAAATAGTAATTTTTAAGTCACTAAATAAAAATCAAATAAGTTTAATGTAAAATTTTATAATTGTCTTTCAACCTAAATAAAT
This sequence comes from Heliamphora exappendiculata, assembly GCA_034768845.1. Classification (NCBI taxonomy): domain Eukaryota; kingdom Viridiplantae; phylum Streptophyta; class Magnoliopsida; order Ericales; family Sarraceniaceae; genus Heliamphora; species Heliamphora exappendiculata. Next base: position 36,963 of record JAOTRH010000031.1, read on the forward strand.
CGGAGTATAATTATTTAGTTAAAATTTGTGTAATTTTATATGTAGAGTAAAATTAAAAATTATTATGAGAAAAACTAAAAAGTTTAAAAGCAAATAAACTAAAAATTAAGGGTTAAAAAATAAAATTTTTTAACTTTTAGAACTTAAAGTTAGAAGTTAAAAAATTAACTTTAAACCGTTTAAAACAGGTAGCCAAACGAAAATCATCTTTGTCGTTGACATTATTATGTTAGCATAAGCAATTTTGGAGATTCTGATTTAATTGTTATGAGCAGTTTTATCGCTTTCAAATACATCTGCGCACTAATTGTAAAAGTTCTGATTAATTTCTTTTAATTCATTCACTTGAGTAATTTCTTTCTATAAATTTTGTGTCCACAAATTTTGGTTCCGTTTGGTATATTTGCTCACTTGATTTTTTTTATTTTTTATTTTTTTAAAAAAATTTCATTATTTAATTAAATAATTATATTTTTTGATTTAATTGTAATCTCTTTGGTAATTATATTGCTTATTTTTATTTTTAGTAAATATTTTTTATTTTTTAATTAAAAAATTGTACTTCTAAGTCCGGCCGTAGCAGCACTAGTGCTATCAGATTTGAGGTATAAAAAAAAAATCTTAGTTTTCAGAGTTTTAATTTTAAGAATTAAAATTTATCTTTTAAGCTAAACAATTCGGTGCTACAATAATAGGGAATTTCAATTATCATTTTTTAGAATTATCTCATCGAGATTATTCAAAAAAATAAAAAAAATTAGTTAAAAAATAAAAAAAAATAAAAAAATAAAAAAAAGTAAAATTATCAACATTAAACCCAAATGGAACCTTTATTTGTAAATATTTTATTTTATTTTATTTTATGCGTGTACATGTGTTCCATAGGCCATGGGTAGTTGATTCACAATGATCAAAACCATGTGCATTGCTCTAGGGAAGGAAGGTACCTCGTACCTATCACAAGAAAATGACGGCAGATAATTCCTCTCTTGGATTAATCTAATATGGCTTGTTAGATGATGAATAATAAGTAAAATAAATAATAAGTAAAAATAAATAGATATTGGTAAGAAATATATTAATATTTATAAAAATAGTAAATTTTTACTTTAAAAATATATTAATATTGAATTTGTTATTCCTATTACTCTTTTTTAAAAATAAATAAATATTGGTAAGAAATATATTAACATTTATAAAAATAATAAATTTCAACTCAAAAAATATATTAATATTGAATTTGTTATTCCTATTGCTCCCTTTTCCACTGGGGCGATTAGCAAGACTTTCACTTTGTTTTCTTAAACGACTTTTGATTTTGCTTTTTTAATTTGTCATAATAATTTATTAATTTAATTTATTTTTTTTATTTTTATATTTATTATTTTCTAATTATGTAATTAAAAATTATATATCTAAATTCTGCTCAAATTGCAAAAAAAATATACTTCGACTAAAAATCAAAAGAAATATAAATAGGGCAGATTATTTTTATTTCCTTTCCTCTTATTTAATTTTTTTCAACTTTTGATCAAACAAAATTTATTTTTCATATTCTTCTTATTGAGACAAACTATATAAAAAATAATAATTTTTTTAATCAAAAGACTGAAGAAATAAAAAAAAATGGGCTACCTACAAGCAACCAAAAGGCATCTATGGGTTACCTAATATGTCTGCTTATTTCATCACTTCATCTAACAGTCAACAAATAATACTATACTAAAACTTTGTTTAATAGGTGCAAAATTTGACTGATCTTGGCAAGGAAACCAAGAAGAATAGGTTCAAAAAGAAAATTTTAGGTATATTTCATATTAAATTTTATATTTTAATTAATAGAAACAAGTTTGATTGGTGTGGAGCTTACAAAACTTGTGAAAATAAAATATAAAAAATAATATGAGGTTCATGTAAGTGTAACATTGTTCATTTTTAAAAATAATAGGTGAACAGTCTGCACTTATTTATCGATTTTTTTTTACTATTATATACATTTTAGTTTCATCTAGGGTAATGATATATATTTTTATTCTATTTCTTATAAATACATAAATTTTTAAATTTATATTTTAATTTGCATTGAAAAATACATTTTGTGTAATTTTACGTAAAACTTAGATACTTACAATCACTCAAAACTAACTTTTATTGGTTATGTTCAATTGCATTTTCTAAAAGTAAAATACGGACGTCCAAGTATTAAATTAAAGTATATTAAAGCCCTTATCCACAAGGTCAACGTACATGCTAGCTAGGTATGGGATTTGAGATCTTGCATTTGTAAAGGTATTTTATTTGGGATTTTAGAATTTAATTAGGATGGTTTATTACGTTTAAATCGTCAAGTGGATAATTTTTGTAAAAAATTAGGTTAATAAAACTTATTAGTCATATGATTCGAAAATATTTGTTTGATAGTTTATTTTAAAATATTATAAGTTAATTAATTTTTTCTAAACAAACATATGTATTTTGATCATATATGTAATGATATTCGTTTGATCTGATTTTTTATAAGAATTACCTACTTGATGATTTTAACATAATTAACTATTTCGATTAAATTTTAAAATCTCAAATAAAATACATTTAAAGTGGTGTTTGGCATTACTAAAACTGATAGCTTATAGATTGTACCTTGTGGCAAAAACTGTAAGTGTTTGGTAAAAATTGTAACTTATAGTTAAAATAAAAGAAATAGTAGTTATAAGTTATAGCAAAAGTTGTAGGTATTTAAAAAAATTTTATAACTAAAATTAGTAGCAGAAAACTAAAAATGACTAACAGTAGTATTCCTAAATATCTTGAATGAAAGAAAGATATTTATAAATAAGATAAGGGTTATACTAACCACCGTCCAATGTGCAATGGTTAATAAGATAATAAAGATAATTTTTTTTATAATATTAATACATTTTTGAAAGTATAATTTATCATTTTTATAAATATCAATATATTTTGTATAAATATCTATACATTATATACTTATTATTTACTATTCAATGAACGGTGATTAACATTTTCCTTAAGACAAATTCAAAAATGATGGCTACCTTATTATCTTTGTTGTTGACCTCGTGTTAACATAAACTGATTAAGAGACCCTAATTTAATTGTTAGGAGCACTTTGACGGCATTTTTTTGGTTTAGTTTTGTCAAAAGCATGTTCTTTCCCCAAAATAATCAACGATATTTGATTAATTTTATATTTTAAATACGTGTACACTGCACAAAATATATTTATGACTTAGTCTATGTTTGGTCTAATTTAAAAAAAAAATTTTTTGTTTAAAAGTCTTTAATAAAGCCAACTGATATAGCCTAAGTTAGTTTTTTTTTTTTTACATATTTTTATATTTATTTTTTATAAAAAAAAATTAAAAAGCTAAATTTTTTTTAAAAAAAGTTAATCAAAACACAAGTTAGTCCCCCCAACCTGGAGAGAGAGTCTTTATAATCCTACCCATACACCAAAAAAAATAAAAAAAAATTCCAACATTCCAATGGTGCTGGGTATTCAAATAAAGTTTCTAGACATGTAAATATAAAATAACATGTTAATAAAATTTCTAAACATTTTAATATAAAAATAACATGTTAATTTTTTATTTATTTATTTTTAACTAAAACACCCATTATTATAGGAAAATTCTAGAAATGTAACTTCGTATTGTTTTCGATAAATTTGATATCTAGAAATTGTATTTTTGAATATTTTCTTTTGTTTTTATACGAGTGCAATGTTTATCTACTATTACACCTATCACAAGAATTTGTGGGCAGGTGAAGTAATTTTTTCATGGAGGAGAGGCATTGCCCCCATTTTAATTTGGACCCCCCACACATTTGTATGCACACAAATTTGTTGTTCAAATTGAAATAAATCAATGCCCCTCCGAATAATTTTTTGGAATTTGTCAAAGAAAGCATATAGCGATAGCTACTTGTTTTCCCTTGCTCACTTTTGATTTTGCTGGGTTTGTGGTAATGATTTATTAATTTATTGTTTTTAATTTATTCATAATTATTTATTATTTATTATTTATTTAAACAAATTTATTTTTCAGAATCTTCTTATTGAGAAGATTAGGGGAAAATGATTAAAAAATAAAAAGATTAAAAAAAATAGGCCATAATATTTTTTTATTTTCTCTTTTAGTGAAGTTTATTTAATTTTTTAGTTAAATAAATTTAATTTTTTGGTTCCTCTTTTTAAAAAGAACTGTACAAATATTTTGTTTTTGACCGTAACTGAAAAAAGGTCCAAAAGTATAAAATAAGCCAAATCCTTCTATTTTGTTCAAAAAAAAATCGAAGTAAGGTTGTATTTAGACTAATTTTTTTGGCGATTTTTTGTCTTTTGAACTTTTTAGCATTAATTCAAATGAGTATATTTTCTAAATTTATCTTATCACGAGGAAATAAAAAAATAAATTTTTTTTTATCAAAAGTTAAAAAAATTTCATAAAAGACAAAAAAAGCCAACTTAGCAGGCTTTTTAGATTTTTTTACCTAGTTTTTTTTTTGTATTTAGTGAATTTTTTTTTTAAATTTAGCTCTAATGGACATACTTTTTAAAATTTTCTCATTACAAAAAATCAAAAAAATAAAAAAATTAAATCAAAATATAAAATAAATTCAAAAAAGATGAAAAAAAAAGCTCCAACAAAAGGCCAATTGACTTTTTAGTCCAATCATAGGCTAAGAGAACAGCATTAATGGGCTTAATCAGTTCATCTAACAGTCAACAAATAACGCTTAAACTTTGTTTATAGATTGCAGATTTTGACCGATATGCAGAGGAAGACCCAGAAAAAAAGGTTCCAAATTTGTATTTTATTGTGCATTGCAAAATGCATATTGTGTAATTTTAGATACTAAAAATAATTTTAAACTGCATTTACACACAAGGGGGTGAGAATATAAATTTCCTTAATATATATATAAATAGGCTAATTTTGGAATCAAGATTTTAAATATTGATCGTTACGTATTGTATCAGTCGATAAGTATCGAAATTTTGAATTTTCAATATCAATATTTATCAATATATCGATCGATACTGTTCGACATCTATTAATACATGACTGTTTTACTGATACCAATACATCTTTTAATACGACAATTCTAAATCTGTTTGCAACAAATGTTTTGGCAGGAAAAAAATTTATTATGTGCACAAATATAAAATGATAATCGAGCACATTTATCTCATACAAAATGAGGCTCATTCTGCGAGATAAATGTGTCATGTGTCTGAATCTGTGTACCTAAGTAAAACTCATTGGCAAAACGTTACTGCTCGTATAAAGAAAATTCATTAATTATGAGCACAGATAAGGCAAATATAGATACAGAAGCCCTATATCTTGTCTTTAGTGATCACGAACTGATCGACAGAGCCATAAACGAGAAAATTAGGAAGTTGCATCTATTGGAATTAACCGTTACATTTGAATAATTACAGCAATTATATAAGTTCGTTCTTGTATTTTCGATATTCAAACCTCTCTGAAATTCAGCTATTATTGAAGATTTTCCTTTACGAGTTTTAGGTATACCATCCGATTCAATGATTTATAAACTGAGTTTATGTGTATAAATTGATAGATCCAAAGAAAGAAAAAGAAGTAAAGCGCAGCGCACCTGAAATCCCAATATCGTAGCCAAATATGAGGCCACCGGAAGCAGCGACGATGCATGTGATCACAACGGACGCCGTTACCCTGCCACTGAAGGCCCCGCCGTGGCCGTCGACGACGAAACCCCCCACGGCCATTTCCTCCTACCTTCCTATTTTTCTCACTCTTTCTCGGAGTCCAAACACACTTAGAAACAGTCAGAACAGTAGAATCCTTTAGAGCTCATTTCCCTGCCTGCTCACGGGAAGTTCTCTTAACATGTGGCTATTTATAAAGGACAAATTTGAGCATTAGTTTTCTTTTTTTTTTTTTTTTTGACCTCGAAAGAGTTTTAATTTTATCATTTTAGTTTTATCATAAATTTTGATAAGAATTTATGATTGATTTATTCATATTTAAAAAATTTAATTTTTATTCTTATTATATTTAAAGTTTGATTTTAACATAATATTTAATTATGGTAAATCTGATTATTGCGAAAATAGCTAGTTTATATTTCGCCAATATGGGAACATTATCAATATCTTGACCATTGATTGATATTTGTATCTCACAAATCAAAGAATTGTTATGACATACTTGTTAATTAATGATGTATTTATCACATCATTCATATAGTGTTTCCTACTGAAAGTGAAATACTTGTTGAAGGGATTTTGGAAGTTTTAAAATTTAGCAGGTATTTTTGTATACGTGGTTCATTAATTATTTTATTTTTAGTCGCTCTTGAAGGAGCAAAAAAATTATTAATTTTTTTTTGTCAATCTAAAAGGATGAAAATTACTTTTTTTCCCCCACAAATCCTACACTAGTTAATGCAATGGTTTGTTTATGCTTTTATGATGTTAATTAATTGAAATATACTCATCCCTATATTTGTTTGAGTGTTTAAATGGTGAATATGTTAATTAATCAAAATAAACTTTTTTGTTTTGTTTCAATTCCATGTATTACTAATACATTTATCAGCAACACAATTGTTAGAATACCGTAGTATATATATAATTGATAAATGTATTAGTTACGATTTTGCTACATAATTATTAAAATATCGTAGTACATATGTAATTGATAAATTTATCCTTAATATTTTTTAACACAATTGTTAAGATACCAGCGTACATATATAACTGATAAATATATCAATTAGAGACATAATACTAGTTTGTTTATAACTGATAAATGTATCAACTAAAATATAAAAAAAATAAGAGTATTTTCAAACCAAAAATCTTATACGAACAATGTAACCAGAATTGTACGAAGCGCTTGGGTCAGCACAGAGAAGATCTCGGGTAAGGCGGCTATGGTAAACCAAAGGGACACCGAAGTCAATGGTAATGGCGAATGGGTAGATCGTGAGGGTTGGCAAATGTGAGGGTCTTTGGTGGCTATAGCGAGGGATGACAAATGCGAGATTTTAATAGTCATTAATGGTGATGGCGAATGATGACGACAGCAACAGCGAGGGATGATGACAGCAATATTGAGGTTGACAACAGCAACAGAGGATGAAGACGGCGACTTGAGCTAGAGTTGTGGTAACTGTGGCAACTGTCGTCATTGTTGCGAGTTTTTTGGACAGCATTTTTTTTAATCATGTTAAGAAAGGGATTTGATTAGTCACGTTTTGAACTTTCATTTGTGGTCAATTTCGTCGTGACAAGTACTTTTTTAAAATCTTTGTACCTGTTTAACCATTTCACATGTATAATATAAAATATTTTTAAATTTGTACATTCATCAAATTACCTGTTCAATTAATAATATATCTAAATTAACCATTCAACAATATCTAGAAATGTAAACATAAATAATTCAACCTGACCATTATATAATAAAAAACAAAACATGTTTAACAAAACCAATTAAAGTACAGCCAACACTACAACCAACTGAAAATAAATTCAATTCCATATCAATATCCGATAAAATAAAACAAAAGTCACCAAATCTTAAAACCAATATATGTTTTGTCCAAAATAATCTCCACAAGCTCAACGCATATCCAATCTCCAAATCCATATCAATGTCAAATAAAATAAAACAAAAGTTACCAAATCTCAAAACCAATATATTTTGTTCATAATGATTCCTACCAACTCAATGTATATCCAATCTACAAATACAATAGAAGAACTAAGTCAAATTCTCACAAATAACTACTACTAATGCAAACAATATAATTAATTGAACCTAACCATAATATAATAAAAAGAAAAATCTATCTAACAAAATAAAATTAGTGTTCATCAAAATACAACCACCAACCAAAACAAAAATAAATCTATCTCAATGTTTGATAAAATAAAATAAATGGTTAAAAAGTTCCAAAACCAATGTATATTTCTCCACAATGATTTCCATCAACTCAATGCATATTCAATCTATAAAAACAATAAATGAAAAATATAAAATTCTTATATATAAATCATATTTCAACTTACTTATTCTAACATCATACTAAAATATACAAGTAAAAAGGAAGATTTGCTCCTCAAACTCAAATTGGATGTCCAAGTTAATTCCCACATGACAAGTGTGGCGACATTGTGTTGAGTTGGTTGCATTTCGAGGCCATACGGCCATTTTGAGGCCTAAATTGTCCGTTTTGGACTATTAATTCATGAGAAAAAGTCAAACTTATGTTTGCTTAACTTCCACCCCAAGTATCAAAATTTAGTTTCGTTTATTCCCACACAACAAAGTTCCTATCCCACGGTGTGTATCAAGTTTGGCTGTATTCGAAGGTCATTTGGTCATTTGGAGTCTGAGTCACCAATTTCAAACGAATTTGGGAGAAAAAGTTAAACTAAATGCAAAATAGAGCCCAAATCGATAATCGAGCGTCTCGTGCATGTGTCGTGAGTTCCTAAAACTTTGTTTAGTTACTACGGGGTTTGTAGTCCTAGTACCCGAGCCTTTTCACGTTGTTCTATATTTTTACCTCATGAGTTTCTATTTTCAAGCTTAAGTTTCAAGAACAATGCAAAACAAAGCCCAAACCCATAACCAGGCATCTTGTGCGTGTGCTGTGAGTTCCTACAACTTTGCTTAGGCGCTACAGAGGTGTTAGTGCTAGTATCCAGGCCTTTCCAGGGCAATTTTACATTTTCAATTCTATTTTACCCCTCGAGTTCTTATTACAGAGGTGTTACAACTTTGTTTACACGCTATAAAGGTGTTCGTGCTATTTTACAGTGGTGTTAGTGCTAGTATCCGGACCTATCCAGGCTATTTTACCCCTCGAGTTCTTATTTTCAATCCTATGGTTTAAGAATGAAAAACAGAGCCCAAACCCATAATCGAACGTCTTGGGAGTTCGAGTTCTCAAGTTCCTTAAGGTCTAGGTTCTTAGAGTCCCGCAAGTTCGGCATTCTTGGAATATAGGGGTCAGGCTCCCAAGAATCGAGGGGTCTGAGGTCCCGGTACTCCTAGGGTTCAAGGCTCCGAGATCCTAGGGGTCAACGGGTCCCAATTGTCCTAGGGTTCTAGGGTCTCAGGGTCCTAGGGTCCCTGGGATCCCGGGGGTTCGGGGTTTGGGGTCCTAGGGTTCAGGGTTTAGTGTCCGGAGCCCCGGGGTCTCTAGGGTCCGAGGTCCTGGTGGTCTGAAGCCTTGGGGTCTAGTTCTTGATGTCCCAAAGTCCCAATAGTCCAAGGGTTCGGAGGTTACTATTATCACCGCCGCTATTGCCACTAATTGTAACACTACAATATTCACCAGCACCATCATTTTTAAAGTTGCAACTAAATACATAAAAAAAATATTTTCTAAAAAATATTTTCTGTTGAAACAAACAGAACCTTAATGTATGATAAATCTTTTATGCTTTGCATTAGTTAAAATTGAAGATTTTTAATATTCCAAAAAAATATAAATAACAACACGAAAAACTTTTTCACAAATGAGTGCTCGTTTCACTCAAATCTAAGACCAATAAATCTAAGAAAAAATGTGTAAGGACTTTCTCATACTATCTATCAATGGTGTGAGAATTTTTTCATACTTTTGCATTGATCTAGAATTGATAGATTACTCATATTATTAATATTTTTAAAAATTAAAATTTACTTCATTTCTTATGTTTTCAAATAATGACACTTTCTCATGCATAATTGTTCCTTTTACTCCAAAAATAGAATAGTAAATCTAAACAAATATATGTATGAGAAATATTACGTGTTCTAAAGGTATGCAAAATGTTTCATAGTGAGTATTCATATAGAGACATGTTTTTAATCAATATTGATGTGTTCGCATTGATTTTGAGCCTTCTTATAGCTTATTTAAAGTTTTGACCCCCTACGGCTTTCTTACGATTTTTAAAATTTTAAGTTTTGCAAAATTTGTTCTAATTCTCGAACCAAGTGTTATACTGACGCGCCGTTTGTGTTTCACAAGTTTCTTTAGTCAATATTGGCGTGTTCCATTTGTTTTCACTAGTTTTTTTAGTGAATATAGACGTGTTCATATTGGTTTTCAAGCTGATTGGTGGGTTTTTTTAAAGCTTTGACCCCCCATAGGTTTTTTACGATTTTTAAAGTTTCAAGTTTCGCAAATTTCAATCTAATTCTCGAATTGGGCATCATATTGATGTGTCGTTTGTTTTTACAAGTTTATTTAGTCAAAATTGACGTGTTCATATTAGTTTTTGAGCCATCCGGTGGCTTATATAAAGTTTTGACCCTCTATGTTTTTGTTACGGTTTTTAAAACTTAGGGCTTGTTTGGTTACACTTTTCATTACAACTTTTTAGAAAATTGTTGTCCCAAAATAATAAAAATACATTTGTTAGTAATTTTTACAAAATAGTTTCTAGAAAAGTGAGTTAAAAAAGAGTTTCAAAATAAGAAAAATTGAAAACTAATAAATTTTGTTCTTAGAATTATCAAGTTTAGTTTTTAGGAGAAAACGAAAAACACATAAGGCAATCTCTCCGTCATTACAACCTCTATCACGCCCCAAATCCTGGGTCACGCGAAAAGCCTAAGAATAACCACCGAAACCGAAATACAACAAAATTAAGGTTTCTCTCGAAAGCAATAAACATGCATACATCCTTAAGAATTACATATGTTTTACAATATGTTACATCTAAACATGAAACATATACAAAATGTATAAACTATCTATCAAGTCAAAACAAAAGTCTTGCTATCAACCACCTTCAGGCACCTCAAGGTTAACTTATAGGATCACGTTTACCTGAAAGAGGTTTTACAACAAAATTCCACAACGTGAGCCGAAACCCAATAAAACAAACTATAAAGTCATAAAGTAGGATATGCAATCACATAGCATATAGTTGATTCAACCACATGAGCAAAAAAGGTTTTTCGTCCCAAAATCACAAGTTTTCCATCAGGCTAACACGAGTCTCAAAACGGTTTTACTTCATAAAACTCTATTTTTCTCATCCTTAAAACCATGCATATCAACCATGCGGATAATGTTTTCATAGTTAAAGAAAAGAAGTAACCAAAACATTATTTTCCACTTGGACCACACAGCCGAGAACAAAACGTTATTTTTTTACTTGGATCACACAATCGAGAAAAATAAAACGATAAAATGATTCCTATGTACCGACTCCGCCACAAAGGGATAGAGGTAGTAATTATAGACTCTTGCCAATTACCCAATCCCTAAATATCTTAGGACCGGTTAGGTAATGACAAGTTCTATACGGAGCACCACAACGCAATTGCTAATTTTACGGACTAAAACCAAAGGACAAAAGCACTAACACACCTTTTTTTTCATTTTTAGAAAAAAAATTCGCACCACAATACCCAACGGTCAACACGGACCCACACACGCCCGCACCCAACGATGTACAAACCAAAACCCTAACTCGGAGGTCAACAACGTTCAAGCGCTCAAGCACTCAACCACTGCTCGAGCGGTCCGCTACCGACATACATCTCTGCCACACCACCACTCGAGCGCAAAACCACTGCTCGAGCGGTCATTGTTGGGTGAAAATCAAAACATATCTTTTACACACATCTGTATCCATGCCCAAATAGTCACTTAAAACATCTCCCAGACCGAGCGTTATTTCTTACTCCATCACACTTAAATTATTCCAAAAATAAAACAGGTCAGGGTCTCACAACTCTCCCCCTCTTAAAGGAATTTTGTCCCCGAAATTCAACATTGAAACTCAAGCCAAACACTGCCCTACAACTACCAACAATCTCTGACCTCAGCAATTGAAATCCCAAACCTGTCGTCACACGAGGTAAATATGATTGCCATACAAACTGCCCACATGTGCAAGTCCCACTAACACCACTATCATCCATGAGATGTCCATAAAACGTCGAATCAAAATCCAACTCACGCTACCATCCCTCAAAACATAACTCTCACTGAACACAAACCATTCTAGCGACAAACGTATCACACAAGACCCATCCACCACGGTACTTGATCCCAAAATGCCCAAACATAGAGACTACCACCCCTTCGTTCTTACTGCCACAAACTGGAGCAATCACACTTTACAATGCACACCAAGGACTATCTTCGCGAGTCCAACATAGGATGTCGAACCCTGGCATCGATCACACAACATCACGTACTACAAGCACAGCTCTACTCGAGTTTTGATGATCACCAGACGACCACCGACTTTGATACCACATCATTACCCCACTGATGCTAACAACACCATCACGTAGCTGACACAACGATTAACGATTCTCAGTTGTTCACTGTAGAAAGAACACTACATCTCAACACCAATTCCCTTGTCAACAAGCAAAAGCATCCCTGGTCTACCAACTTGATCTCACTGGGAACACAACCCAAATGGTCTAACTATCATACAAATAAGCCATGCTGGCTAGGTTACCATGACCTATTATGTTTACCACACACATATGTACTCATTTACGGTCTTCCACCGCGAGATAATACTAACCCCCTCATGCGATTCTTTACGGTTCCCAACCGCGGGAGCAATCAAATCTCAAGTCACACGCATGGATACTCAATATCCAAGAAGGCACATATCTATGCACCACGCGTCGAAACCACAAAGAATCAAACCCAAAATCATTCGATCACGGCGATACAAGTCCTCGAGTCACAACTCCAAGGGTCACAACATGGAAATCCACAGAGATTTTTGGTCTCAGTACACAACCAAAACTTATATCGATCAAGATCGCAGCATCTCCATTCAACCAAGATGAAACAACCTGCACCAGACAACCGTCTACAAAGAACCTCTCTCTTCATCCTGAGAAAAGAAAAGGGTCAACAAGGAACCATGACCCAACCTCAGCGCACTCCCAGTACTCATCAACACTTGGCCTCTAAAGAACTTGTGAATCTTACCTTGAAGCCACATCGACCACAGTCGAACAGCTATCGTCAACCACGATCACGGTACTAAGACCATCTCCTACACCACGCTCTCAACTTTTCGACGTCATTCGCACACATACAAATACCATAAGACTACGAGCCCGTGACTAATCATGCACGGAGACATTCATCAACATTCCCATCATGCCAAAACTTCACCCTCGAAGGTTGCGCTCACTCACCTAACTCCTGCTAGGCAAACCACAGCCATGTAATGGCCTTGAACCCACTGTCCAACAATCACATAGACAACACACGGCCAAACCATATATGCCAAACCCCAATCAAAAGGAATTATCACGATCCACAAATATATCATAACTACCGATTCCCTAGGGTCTTCGACACCCCATCGCCCCTACTCACAAGGCTATCCCTAACACAACTCTAACCTCTAATAGCATACGCTCAAGAGGAGTCAACTGTCGAAGCCAAGCCATCAACCATGCTTCGATTACACCTGGACAAAACTCTGCTCATACCAACACTTGACGGTTTATCAACCGAGACCAACCTCACTCGGCTAAACCCAACTCACAGAAGAGTTCCACAGCATACCAAGTAATTAATGCTCAACCAATAACCTTACCTCTGCAACTGATAGCAATCGAGTCGCACATTCAAGACCCAAACCACGGTCTCATCGTCAAGGGTGTACATGTTATATATAAAGAAAATATGAAACACGACAACCTAAGGCCGATCTATCATGTTATTTCTACCACATACCACATAATCATGCTAGCACATAGCCACAACGATTATGTAGACACAATACTGATACCGAGGAGAACTGATAAGAATGACGCGTCACTTTGGATAACCCACTTAGATTCCTTACTAGAAATCACGTCCGCGAAATGCGTTTCTAACTTGGCTCTCAAGTTCGTTAATCTAAAGGTCCAAAGGCAAGACTAATCAATCCTAAGGTCCAACCTCCATGCTCACATATACACAACAAGCTATTATGCTTACGTTCTAAACACAGGCAACCAAGCACACACACATCTTTTCTCACAAGGTAACGCACCCTCTTTTCACAGCTCTTAGGTATTCGAACTTAGAGCTCTGATACTAAGTTGTCATGCCCCAAACCCTGGGTCACGCGAAAAGCCTAAGAACAAACACCGAAATCGAAACATAATAAACCCAAGGTTTCTCTCGAAAGCAATAAACATACATACATCATTAAACATTACATATGTTTTACAAAATGTTACATCTAAACATGAAACATATACAAAAGGTATAAATTACCTCTTAAGACAAAACAAAAGTCTTACTATCAGCCACCTCCGGGCACCTCAAGGTCAACCTACAGGACCACGTTCACCTGAAAAAAGTTTTACAACAAAATTTCACA
>JAOTRH010000051.1:0-24460 GCA_034768845.1 Heliamphora exappendiculata
TGTTTTGAGCGGGATCAACGGGATGATCGATTCTATACTGACTATATGAATTTGATCCACATCCCGTATTATCATGTTTGCACGTACTTTTAATCCCGAAGTGATTGATTAATTGTGTTCAGATTATGTACAGTTCTTTTAGTCATCAATGGTTTAGGTTTCCTCCATGAGATCAACAATACTGATGAGTTGACAAAAACTATGTCCGATTTAGGTTGAGGAGTTTCCCCTCGTCTGCTTTGTTTATAAGGTTGATTATGTTAAATCTATATAGTGGATCTTCGGATCCGGCATATCAAAAGATTATGCGGTGCGGTTGCGAGAAGAAGAGGATAATTAAATGGGGTTGTCAGTAACCTAATTTATTTATCGAAAATTCATATCTTAAACATGGGGAGAATTCATTGATTTGATAATTGGAAACTTAAGACATAATTTGAGTTAGGGCAGGGAATTCAGTCAGGACCTTTAGTAGAATAAGTTATGGTTCGTACGAGAAAGGATCTAACTCGGGGACAGAGTTAGGGATATCCAGTTTTCTTGTACGGTTAGCCCGATTCTTATACTTCCTCGTGATCTATCACGTAACCCGTTATACGCACGGATACTTTTCTTATTGGTTTCGATTATTATTTAATTTAATTAGAATGCCAATTTTTTCACCAGAGACATTCAATAATTAAATTAAATTGTTGGAGGGCAATTTTGAAATTTGGTACACCTAGGGATTACTCTCTAGGTGGCCGATCCTAACTAAAGGGGTGGAGATTTGGTTTTGATATATATATATATATATATATATATATATATATTGCTAATTTTTAGAAAGAAAAGATATATACCATACATATCTTATGTGTGAGTATAGGAATAAATATATGTCAAAGAGGCTAAAACCATATCTTAATCCTACCCTAGCCGCCGTCCCCCTCTCTCTCCTTTTGGAAATTTATTTTTTCTCTTTGGAAAGAAGTGTGAGGAGAAACCAAAGAGAAGAAAAAGACTTCGATCGGGATCAGTGCCCACTCGCCGGGATTGTCGTGTGCGTCGGGATATACGTGGAAAGATCGTTGGGTCGTCTCGGATCGTTGTTCGGCATCAAAGAAACTTGTTCCAGTTTCTTGAATGTATATTTAATCATAAAATATCAGATTATTTTATTATTTTTCATGAAAATCGTACAACGTCATTTTTTGCGGTCACGACGTCATTTATCGAACTTTTTTCGCTGCGCGGCTCTAACACTAAGGTACAAATCGGGAAAGGTGTTAGGCACCCCGTTCGTCTAACCATAAGGTTGGCCTCTACTAATCATCATTGGTTTTGTTACGTCATTTTTTGTGGTCACGACGTCATTTATCGAACTTTTTTCGCTGTGCGGCTCTAACACTAAGGTACAAATCGGGAAAGGTGTTAGGCACCCCGTTCACCTAACCATAAGGTTGGCCTCTACTAATCATCATTGGTTCTGTTACGCCTCAAACATCCTGTTCATGCGAAAGTCTACCAAAACCCATTTAAGGAAAATAGCTTTCACAGTTGATAATCAAAATACAACATTTGGATAAAAGATTTTCCAGGTTCAACTCTCATAAACAGTAAACATGCATTCTTATACATGAATAAGCATATTGCCAAAAGGCGTACAAAACCAGCTTAAACAGGTATCACATGTGTAAGTACATGTCTCAAAAAAAAAAAACTACAGCAAGTCTTCCACCACCTCTGCACTAGATCAACTCCACATGCTCACCTGAAAAAGGTTTTATAGCAAAAATAATTTTCACACCGTGAGCCGAAGCCCAATAGAAAAGTAGACTATAAAGGTGTAATACAGGTCATGCAATCATATGATGAGAGCTAACTCGACCATAACACCTAAAAAGGTTTTTCATCTCAAAAATCACACATTTTTCGTCCTTGAAACTATGCATGTCATCCAAACAGATACCATGCCACAGTTAAGGAAAAGCAATAACAAAATAATATTCTCTACTCGGACACACAACTGAGGAGACAAGATATAATGAGATCCTATGTACCGACTCTGTCAACTCAAAACAAAGACAACAACTATAGACTCCTTCTCATTAGCCTAGTCCTGAACCACTTAAGGTCTGCTAGGTAATGACAAGTTCTATAGGATGTCACAACAGCACAACCACTCAAGGGATAACCTGCTTCTTTACGGATTTCTACGACCGATGGACGAAGTTAACCAAACCACGATTCGATTCTTTATGGATTTCTACGATCGATGGACGAAGTTAACCAAATCACGTTTACAGGGATTAACTCGGGGGACCGTAGCAAACCCACTCTGCGCACGTTTTTTAATTTTTACCATGGAGCAATGAAAGCCCAACTCAACACATATCTACTATCACAGTATATCTATGGATAACATTTTAAACCCAACTCGCACAACAGATATACAATACATGTATATAAAAGAGATTCTATCCATGAACCATGGAGATCAAACAACATATGTAAAAACACATTTTTCACCCAAATCGTTTTAAAAGTTGAGACCCAATCCCGGGCTAGCTCCAAACCTTCATAAACACGTTTTAAAGGTTTTCCAAGAATCTGTTTTCAAACCATCCCTTTTGAAAACCTCGAATACCCCTTTGGAAACCATAGAATTTCATAAAAAATCTCGGATACCCATCACACGAGGAAAGCTAGAACCAAAACACATCATTTTCCAAAACAGCCCTAGTTTAGTAGACTGGACTCAACCTCCAGTCGATTGAAAAACACACTAGAAAAGAGAACCAAACATAAGCCATTTCAGTCGACTGACCCCCCCAGGTCCAGTCGACTGAATTCAAGGATCCAGTCGACTGAACAAGCCCAGAAAATGGTTTTAGCTACGATTTTGGCGTCTCACCCTCAAACCAAGCTTCAAAAACACCCGTTTTGATACCTAAGAGCACACCCGAGCTCAAGGTTATCATAAAACCTGAAAAGGAACATCCCTCTTTCGATTTCATCCAACCGAACGCCGAAAAATGATTTTAACCCAAAATTGAATTTGAAACATAAATCAATTTTCATGCGTTTATAAACGGTAGAAACACATAGGATTACACCTAGTATCCTCTAACAGTTATAGAGTCTAGGATCCTACCTCGGTGAGTTCAAAACTCGACGTCTCGATCGACATGCAAAATTGAGTTTCATCGGAATCAAATTCTGACTGGATGGATGCGTAGACCTCGATGTCGATACTAAGGATCAGCAGCTGGTTTATCAAAAACTGAACCCCAGGGCCCCGAGAAGTTAGAGAGAAGGCAGAGCATTTTGTGAGTTTAATGGTAGAGAGAGGAGGAGATATTTTGATGAAAATATCTAACGGAAGATATTTATAAGAAAAATATCTCGAAAGTATCTAATTTTTTTTAAAAAAATTTGAAATTCGCACAGTAACTCCATACAATCTCAAGAACTACCCCGCATGCTCAGATAAACTAAAACATACATCAGTGACATATATATACAATTCACATCATATATATTAGTGTCAAAAAGAGACGGGTCCGGGTCTCATAGGTTCTTTAATAGAATTTTTCAAATGTATGCAAATAAAAAAAATAGAGGTAAAGAGAGAACATTCAAAATTAAATATAAAAAATACATAACATATGTACATAGCATTCCAAATTAAGACAAATAAAGGGATGAATTCCTAAGTCTTACGACATGCAATTTCTAACTAAAAGATACATGGAACACGCCCGCATACAATATCATTAAAACACCATAAAATAGCATGATTCAAAGAAAAGAACAAAAATATGTTATAAATTATTAAAATTACCTAAACATGAATCGTTAGCAAGAAATAAACTAAACTATTCTAAATATGATTTCAAAGTAATCAAAAATATGCATATTAAAACATACATTTGGAGAAACATTAATATGGTGAATATTTAATACTAAATATAAAATAAAAGATGCATAAAAAATCAATATAAAAAAAGAAGAGTTTACTAATAAAGAAACTAAAAATAAAGGCCTTATAATAAAAGAGAATTTAAAGATTTAAAAAAAAAAAGAAAAAGTTCACAAAAGAAGAATTATGCTAAAAATACAAAGGTTAGAACATATTATTAAACTAATGAAAAAGAAAACCTAACTATTTACATTTACATTTTCTTTAAAAGAGATATAGAAGGAAACAAAAAGAAATGAAAATAAAGAGAAAAGAATTACATTTAAAAAAGAAAAGAAAATTAGCTTAAAGGATTTTTTTATGATTTTTAGGTTTAATGAAATAAAAGAAAAAGAAAGATAGAATAAGTACTATGAAAAGAAAATAAAACTATAGAAAAAGAAAAAGAAAAGAAAAATAAGAAATGGAACATTAGAGAAAAAAATAAAACTTTATTATAAAAAAAAAATCTCATTACAAGAAAAGAAAAGAAAAAAAAAGAAATAAGATACTAGAAAAGAAAATTATACTATTATTAAAGAAAAGAAAAGAAAAAATAAAGGCTAACGAATGAACATTAAGCCAATATTATAGGAAAAGAAAAGAAAGAAAAGAAAAAGAAAAAAAAAGTGCATTGAAAGGAAATTAAAGCGATATTACAAGCAAAAAATAAAAAAATAAATAAAAATAATAATATTAAACTAATGCTAAAAATAAAAGGAACATTAAAGAATCAAAATAATAACTGATAAAGGAACTTTAAACTAATATAAAAGGAAGAGGTAAAAAGAAAATAAGCACACAATTATTTTAATTGGAAGATATGAATGTAATACTGACAATTGCATTCATACAATGTAAGTGCTTTTTATAACAACTAATAACATCAATAAGTAGTAGTTGCCAAAAAAAAAATAGCACTAATTAATGAATACAAATAAAAATGACAATGTGCTAAGTGTGAGTGTGGAAAAATTAATAACTAAACTACTAATAAAAACAACTAAATTACATGAAGTAAATAGGATTAACCATGTAAATGAAAGAAAAATATGAATTGAAATTGAATTTTAACCCGATCACTCCAAAAGAAAAGGAATGGAGCTAGAAAGATCGGAGGTCCAAACAAGGTACCTGAATTGCTTAGGAATCCTCAAGTCGGGAAATGGTGTTTCAATGGTCAAATCCTCAGGTGATGATCCAAGCAAGGCTTTCAGTGTAGGCGTCGGAGGTTTAAATCTCGGTATTGCGGTAGGGCTTCGGCGTCGAAACTCGAAATTGCTTGGCAACTCGGTAGAGCTTCTCTCACTAAACCTCTCACTAAAATTCTATCATTTAAAATGTACATGAGGTACGGTATTTATAGAGTTTATTAACCAATGAGATACTGCAATGTTTTGCGACACGTCAGGCCATTTAGAGTTGGCGGTCGCCAAGTTGGAGGTGGCGGTCGCTATGTAGAAAGAACGTTCCAAAGGAATCTATTGACGGTTGCCATAATAAAAGTTAGCGGTTGCTAGGTTTAAGGAGGCGGTCGCCACTTTTGGCTAAGGTTTCCAAGAGATTCTATTGATGGTTGCCACAATGAACATGGCGGTCGCCACTTTTGGAATGAGTTGGACAACAAGTTATCGATGGTTCAACAAAATTTTATTAGTTTAAAGGTTTTGGGTTCAAATACCGAGCTTGGATCACCTCCCAAGGATCGAACTGAAGCACCATTCCAGCTATTTTCATCATCGGATTCACCTAAGTTTAGGCGGGCTCAAATTGGAGTGTCTATAGTTGCTCCTCTTTGATATAACTTGCATAGCAACGCATGATGGAAGTTAGATCAAAGATTCAGAGACAACAGCCATTTGATCGAGCCGTCAATCTTAGGCTACAAGCACACAAGTATGCATATGATGTTGGTCGTACTCGAATTTTCATCGAGCTACCTACGTACCCCTTTGCCAGGGATAAGACCAAAACGTAGTTCATGGGAAAAAATGTAAAACTGATGCATGAAAAATATAGTGTAATGCAATGCGAGTCAGTTTAAGGTCATGAGGAGGACCGACGAGCCAGTTTAGGGTCATGAGGAGGACCGACGAATCAGTTTAGGAGGACCAACAAGCCAGTTTAGGGTCATGAGGAGGACCGACGAGTCAGTTTAGGGTGATGAGGACCGACGAGTCAGTTTAAGGTCATGAGAAGGACTGACGAGTCAGTTTAGGGTCATGAGGAGGACATACGAGCCAGTTTTGGGTTATGAAGAGGACCGACAAGTTAGTTTAGGGTCATGAGGAAGACTGACGAGCCAGTTTAGGGTCATGAGGAGGACCGATGAGAAGAACATCGAACTAATAGGTTGAGTTAAGACCTAAAAATTCGGGACGAGGTGCGGAATAAAGTTATGACTTAAAATTTAGATCTATAGAAAGTGAGATTAAAAACCAAGTTATGGCTTAAAGTTAATCTTTACTGAAAGGGGATACCACGAATTAATAAGTTAAGTTAAGATCAAAAAATTCAAAACGTTTGATTAATTAAAAACCAAGCTACGGCTTAAAAATTAATTTCATCGAAAGAAAAACCACATAAAATTCTCTTGAAGTATTTTTGGAAAGCACCCAAAATTTTCAAATTATTTTTGAAAAGCACAAAAAATAAAAAAAATACATGAATAATAATAATAAACAAAACATACATTGAAATCCCCGAACTGCCCCTTAAACCCTAAAACGTCATTATAACAAATGGATATAGGGCCACCAACTCGCGGCTGCCATGATGGGAATGACATGACTGTTGACATGTTGGCGACCACCTAGACAGAACCCTTATGACATGGCGGTCGCCATGTGTCTGTTCAAGAACTTAGCGGTCGCCATAACTGAAGCTGGCGATCGCCATCTTCAAACGCGCATAAGGTCCTTTGAGGCGCGCGGATCAGGTTCATTTGCATCTCCTCACTCTCTCTCTAGCTCTCTCGCGCTCTCAAACTCTCTTAAGCTCTTTCTCGCTTCCTCTTGTCTTCTAGGCTTCGTACCTCTAGCTTTCGTGCCTTACACGATGTTTATCTTATTGTTCGTGATTCCCTTTCTCTTCATAGTGGGTCAGGGCCAGGGAGACGACGACCTTGGGGCACGACGGGACCCTTCTACCACTGGGAGCTCCTCCATTGGGACTCTCGGGGTTACGTCGACTAGCCTTCCTGCTGGTGGGGTTACTTCCACACAGCCCACTGCTGCGATGGACGCCCTTGTTCTTGAGGTGGAGCGTGCCTCTCATCGGGCTGTTGAGGAGGCACGGGCAGCTGCCGAGGCACAGGCGGCTGCTGATGCTGCTGCCGAGGCCGCGATGGCTGACTTCTTGGACCCTGATGCTGGGGAGGACCATCCAGCGCCTTTTGATCCGCACACCTACACTCCGGTCCCTCACCGCTTACATCCGGGTGGGATACGACGATACGAGCCTCTTACCAATGCTGTTGCTGCTGACGTTCTACTGCGGGAGCCTGACCACCACATTTCTCGCTAGCGACCTTCGGTATGTATCCTATTCTTACTGCTTTAAATACTAAAGTATGATATATCAAACGTAGACGCATGCCTAGGATCCCCTAGATGATATGATAATGTGTTTTGATATGATGATGAATGATAATGAATGATGTTTTATTTTGATGATGGTGTGATTGATGATTGGGATTTGAACTTAGCTTAGGTACCTTTACAATGGAGATTAAAATAGTAGGGACAGTAGAATTTGAACAAACAATGAAAGGGACAATTATTTTAGTGAAAAGCACTAAAAAAAATTTTATTTTTAGGAAGAACATAAAAAATGGGAGTTTTTTGTTTTTGTTTTTGGGACATGAAAACTGAAATGGTAATTTTTATTAACAATCCTAAAATAAGAGGCAATTTTGTTGAAAATTTCTAAAAATTTAAGGTAATTTTTTTTCAAAAAACACAAACTCTAGAAAACTAAAGGGGTATTTTCAATTTTTTGAAAATTCTTAAAAAAATTTGGAAAATCCTATAAAAATTGGATAATTTTTTAGAAGAATCCTACAATTTTTAGAAAATTCTAAAAAATTAAAGAAAATTCTTTGAAATCTCCTAAAAAAATTTTAGAAAATCTTAGAAGATTAACGTAAATTTTGGAAAATCTTAGGAAAATATTTTAGAAAATCCTAGAAATTTTAAAGAAAATTCTTCGAAAACTCAGATTTTTTTTATTTTAGAAAATTCTAGAAAATTTTGAAAAATCCTAAGAAAATTAAATATTTTTAGTTTAGAAAATCAAAGAAAATTATTCAAAAGTTTCAGACAATTTGGGGCAAATTTTATTTATTTATTAATTAATTTATATTTATTTATTTATTTGTTGATTTTTTATTAACACAAAAAAGATAAAGATTTTGCCCGGCGCACCAGGGCTTGGAGTTCTTAGTCTTTTACTAGGATGTGTAAAAACCAAAGGGTCGTCACTTACACACGAACCTAGGGTTAGGGAGATTTGCCTGGTTTACCAGGGCTTGAAAGAACCGAATGGTCGTCACTTACACACGAACCTATGGTTAGGGTGCCTAGTTTTCTAAGGCTTGAAAGAACCGAATGATCGTCATTTACACACGAACCTAGGATTTTTTATTGCTTTTGGTTATCTGCTGCATATTTCATGTGTTTAATCTGCTCTTTATATATCTTCTATTTGTCTTCTCTTTTCAGGCTGGTCACTATGTTCGTGGCTTCGAAGGTTTTTTCTCTGGAGAGGTGTTGGAGTGTATGATGCCCTCCCTGCTCCTAGCTGGGCTTATATCGATGCCTCTGACTTTGCTCGATTCATATCCCTGTTGGGTAGGATGAGCAATGTCGGGTTTGGCTAACAGCCCTGGCCGAGCAGTGGTCGGATACCACTAACACCTTCCATTTCACTACCTTCAAGGCTACTCTGACGCCTCTGGACTTCTCCATGATTACTGGCATTCGGGTTGGAGGAGCTCCCATCCCATTTGATTCGGCCATCACTCGCTCTGCTGACGCGCTGATGCACTTCCTTGGGGCCATTCCAGCACAGATGGACAGAGACCGGGTCCGATACACCTAGTTCTTTGAGAGATTCAAACATTTCCACTGCACTGAGCCCTGTCATTTCGAGTGGGTCACCGGGGATTTTTTGATGTACATGTTCGATACCTCCTCATTTTTGAACAAGGAGAATACCATCCATTTGCATTACTTGGGCGGCCTGGCTCGTCTTGACCGGGTTGTATCTTTTGATTGGGGAGGAGCAGCTCTTACCACTCTCTATAGCGTCATGCGGACTTTGACCCGATTCCCCCAGGAGCTCAGCATTGGGGAATACTGGAGGGTCTGGGAGGTACGATTTAGTTTTTACAGTTCTCTATTCATTTATGTTATATGTTATTGCTTGTTGACATATTTTTCTTTGCAGTTGTGGACTTACGAGTTCCTCGAGCTTCACATCCCAACAAACTCTACGGCAGACCCTCTGGTCATTCCCCGAGCGACCCGGTGGTCCTGAGGCCTGAAGGGGAAGAAGGCTAGAGGGAAGGACATTGGCCGGTTCCGAGTATCATTGGACCGGTTGACCCCTGACCAGGTATCTTTATTTACTACTTACTATTCTGTACATTGCTTTCTTCATTATACTGCCTACTGCACTATTCACTACACTGTTCTTTGCACTGTTCACTGCTCATCATACTGCATGGCTTACTGTTCTTCGCATTGTATTGTACTTTGAACTGCTGCAGGTTTACTGGGATGTCTGGAGGGGCGTAGAGGATCGGGCTGGCGCAGACCTGATGCGTAACTGGGATATTGCTTCTAGGTGGATCCTGTTGGAGGGTCCATTCAGACGAAAGTACTATCTTGGAGAGTGAGTGGTTCGCCAGTCGCTCGACCTGGATCACTTCTGGATACCAATGGTTCCTCCGGCCTGTATGTGCCAGACCGATCACCTGGGCCTGGTCGACCTACTCCTGGAGCTGGTGGGGACTTCAGCTGCTGAACTGCTGATGGTGGAGAGAGATTACACCGCCTGGGCCCGGGCCCATCTACTGGGTCCATTAGGACTTGGCCCGGCTACCCTAGGTGGCAGGAGGCGAAGACACATGTTGGAGGCTGTTGATGCTGGCGCTGATGCTGTTGCGGGAGCTGGAGTTGCTGCTGCTAAAGTGGCTGCTGGAGGAGTTGGGGATGGGGCTGTTGAGGTACCTTGGACGGTGCTGTCCTTCATCGCCGGGTATCCTTTTGAAATCCCCATCCCGATTTCTCCAGCTCCGGAGTTCTGGCCAGAGCATGCTCAGGTTTGACTCTCTTCTCACTATTTCCTTTTCGTCTTTCTTCATTCGTAGACTGCTCAGTTCTGTATTATTCTCGATAGATCAGGCTTGGCTGGATCGTCTCATGCTGGTGGTGAGCGGCATGCAGACCCTTATCCGCCAGTAGGATGCAGCCTTACATGCAGCTAGGGTTCCATTCATTCCTTTGCCAGTGAGTATCCCTTCCTTTGTCTTGTCATTATATTCTGTACTTTATTCTTACACTTGCTTCTCTTTTCCAGGCACCAGTAGCTGCTACTGGCACAGTACCACCACCGGCTCATGCTCAGCCTTTTGCTCCAGCCCCATCTTCGGCACGAGGTAGTAGGTCCCGTGCCACTTCTAGAGCACGCCCTCCTCAAGGAGCTGTCTCTTCGGCCTAGAGTCATTCTAGAGTTGTTTCCTCCTCTTTCGGCAGCAATGACGGTGACAATTTTGATAGACTTTTTGAGGACGACCGCTCGAAGCAGGCCGATCCTTCTCGCCGAGTCTGCCCGAGGCATACATGAGAGAGAGAGAGAGAGAGAGAGCTCCCCCCCTTTACTTTTAGATACACCTTATTTTGATGGGCCTGTGTGCCCCAGTTTGATACACTTATGGGCCTGCGTGCCACTGTTTACTATTTTATTGGGCCTGGGTCCCCCGGTTACATTTTGATGCATTTTAGGCCTTCGTGCCTTTTATTACTTGATCAGTATTATTCTCCTTTACTTTTTGCCTAAACTGTCCTGGATGCGTAATACAAAGTTTAAAACTTACACAAACCAAAGAAACTGCAAAACTGATACACACCCGCCATGTTCAAACATGGCGGTCGCCACACCACAACATGGCGGTCGCCATTTCCAAGGAGACTGACATGGCAATTTCTATTTCTAACCTGGCGGTCACCTGGTCAAAGGGCTGATGTCACTGTACTATGCTTTTCCAAGTTGGCGGTTGCCACATTTAACGTACCTTTTTGCCAAAAAATTGATTTTTCCCCTTTTTTGCCTTATAAATACAGCACTGGAGGCTCCATTTTTTGTTGTTTTGACCTAAATGTCTAATCCCCTTTCTTCATGGATTGTGGCATTCTCCCATATCGAACGTTTAAACTTCGCCCCTTTCGGTATCAACTCCTTATTTCCTCTCATGACCATAAAGATTGACGGGCCTTTGCTGAAAGCAGCTACTCAGCTGTGGGACCCGTAATCCCACGTCTTTCAGTTCAGCCTTGAAGACCTATGCTCCACTATGGAGGAGTTTGCTGCCATCTTGGATTTGGCCCCACAAAGCTCCGTTGTGAGTCCCACTTTCTTTCTTTCAACCCGTCTGCAGGTGATACAGCTTTGTGGTCTATCTAGGATGGAGGCATCTCTTCTGACACAGGATGACTGTCTTGACATACTCTGGATCATTGACAGATTCCGTCCTATCGGTGACCTTAGTGACCTCGACATTTAGCTATGGCGACGTTATGCCCTTTGCTTCTATCTTCTTGCCCAGTATATTCTTGTTCCCTCTGACGGGCGAGTTAGCTGTGCACTGGTTGACATTGTTGGTCAGATGTGGATAGGAAAGGACT
The DNA here is from genome assembly GCA_034768845.1 of Heliamphora exappendiculata. Lineage (NCBI taxonomy): Eukaryota > Viridiplantae > Streptophyta > Magnoliopsida > Ericales > Sarraceniaceae > Heliamphora > Heliamphora exappendiculata. The sequence goes on from JAOTRH010000051.1 coordinate 11,851, forward strand.
TTGAACCACTTGTCCTAGCTGAGACGCTGTTGGGACTAGATGTTGTTCATCATGGTGAGACCACTACTTTTGCTGGAAACTCCTTGCTCCTTCAGGTAGATTCAAACCTTTCTCTTTATCAGACTTATGTTATACTACGAAACTCTGCTCTCACTAATCTAATTTTTTGTTGTAGATCTGGCTGATGGAGAAGGTAAATCTTGTACAGAAACTACCTATTGATAGACACAGTGCTGCATCTTTCCTTTATCGCCCCTATTATTAGATATGTAACACCGAGACAGCCCCACATAGTACCTCTCATTCCTGACTGGCCCAGATATTACTTGGCAGTGCCCCTGGTGGTGGATCCCTACCATGACTCTGACTACCATGGATCACCCTGGTGTTCTATTGATTGGTTTGTGTCAGAATACTTTCTATTACCCCCATCGAATCATGCGGCAGTTCGGTCGCAGTCAGATCATCTTTTCTAGTATTCGAGGCCATCTATTCTCATCTGCGCTGCGGACTCCATTTCTAACACTATATTAGGATGCCTGACCCTCTCGTTCACGCATGGAGATGCAAGAGTTGTAGTCTCCCGATCTTTCTAATGAGAATAAGACGTGGCTGATGCAGGATCGGCAGATAAAGAAGAAAGAGAACAAGCAACAAAAAGGAAAAGGATTTGAGGCCTCCTGCTTTGTTTCAAAGATTTCATAGCTTTCCTTTTTTTCTTGTAGAGTTTGAGACTTGCGTGACCTCCCTTTAAAAATTTTGTAACTCTAATTAAAGCAATGAAAAACTCCCACTTTATATTTATAATGGTTTAAATTTATCCGAAGTTTGAATGAATATATTATCATAATTCAAAGATAAATTTGCATCGGCCTTACTTGGATTCAAAATGGTTTAAAACACAGAATGTGGTCGGACTTCTCAAAAGAAGCTGCCTACATATCCCAAAAAATAGAATTAGGCCGTAACGTAGTTCGGACTCGGTTCTCACTGGGGTATTAACACTCTTCTTTTGTGGTGCCCTAACTTTTGCCAAGATCGCCCTTTCGGGTTTTTGAACTTGCGGGCTGCTCTAACTTTTTCCAGAGTTGCCTTTTTGATTTTCAACTCAGAGAGCTTTTACTTTCTCTTTATTTTTTACATCAAGGATAGTATTTTTTTGAGTTGGTCGAGGTTTACTAGAGTGAAGTACGCATTGCCATCCAAATCCATAATGATGACTGCACCACCGGTCATGATGGTTTTGATGAGAAACAGTCCAGACCAGTTTGGCTTGAATTTGCCTCTCGGGTCAAAAATAGGAGCTCTAATTTCCTTAAGGACCAAATCCCCTTCTCTGAGATCACGGGTCTTGACCTTTTTATTGAACACTTGAGCTATCCTCCTCTGATATCCTTGTATATGAAACAGAGCCTGCAATCTTCTTTCATCAAACAAGAGCAATTCTTCAATTGGTTCCTATGCCATTCTACTTCTGAAATACTGGCTTCGGCCACCACTCTTAGCGATGGGATTTCCACCTCAATGGGGAGTACAGCTTCCATCCCATACACTAAAGAGTATGGTGTAGTTCTGATTGAAGTTCTGATCGATGTTCGGTATCCCCAAAGTATAAATGGTAGATGCTCCGGCCAATCCTTATGTGAGTTGATTATCTTTGGCAGAATTTTCTTGATGTTCTTGTTTGCTGCCTCAATCGCTCCATTAGTCTGAGGCCGATATGGTAAGGACTTGTGGGCCACTATCCGGTATTTCTAAAAAAGATCCAAGACCTCCCCTTGAAAATATGAGCCATTATCTAAGATGACCTCATGGGGAACTCCGTACTGGCAAATGATGTTTTGCTTGATGAATTTAGCAACATGATAGGCATTCAATACTGAGTAGGAGGCTACTTCCACCCACTTGGTAAAGTAGTCAATGGCCACGAAGATGAACTCGTGCCCATTCGACGCCTTTGGTGTTACCTTGCCGATCACATCAATGCCCCATACTGAGAAAAGCCATGGTGATGTCAAGTTATACAACTGAGATGGGGGAACGTGCATAAGATTTGCGTGAATCTGACATTTGTGGCACCTCCACACGAACTTTATGCAGCATGTCTCCATCGTCATCCAAAAGTATCCTTATTGTAGGATTTTCTTGGCTAACATATTCCCACTCATGTGTGCCCCACAAACTCCCGCGTGGATTTCTTTCATCAAGGCTTGGCCTTCTTCATTGTTGACGCACAGCTTATTGACACCAAAATGCCCTCGTTTATATAGTCTTCCAACGTAAATGAAAAACTGTGCAAATAATCGTCGTATTTCCCTTTTACCTTTTTTCCTGACAAACTTGGGATATTCTCCTTTCTCCACGAAGTTCTGAATGTCAAAGTACCATGAAAGGTCGTCAATGCTTTCCTTGATTGCGATCGTCGTCTGGTATGCCGGCTTTCTCTTCTGTTCAATTATCAAAGGCCTCATTCTGACTCCGGATGGTATGTCAATCATGGATGCTAGGGTGGCCAGTGCGTCGGTGAACTTATTCTGCAGTCTTGGCACGTGGGTAAAGATCACTTATTCAAAACACGGTATAGATTTCTCTAGTTCTTGGTGATAGAGAATCAAGCTTAGGTCTCTGACCTTTCATTCTCCTCTCGCTTGTGAAATCACCAGTGCTGAATCTCTAATGACATCTAGCTTTCTTGCCCTAATTCCAAGGCTGCCTCCAACCCAGCTAAATATGCTTCATACTCAGCTTGATTGTTGGTCACTTCAAAATTGAGCTTTAGAGACAAAGGGTTGTGTGATTCGTCAAGAGTGAAAAGGACTCCTATTATGTTGCCATATTGATTGGATGTGCCATCAAAACATAGAGTCCACTTGTCATCCCCGACTTTCATCAGCTGTCCGTCAGGAAACTAGAACTCTGTGTCTTCACTTCCTTCAACTGGTTGGTCGGCCAGGAATTCTGCCACTGCTCTACCCTTGACTGACTTTTGGGTGACATATCTGAGGTCAAATTCTGATTACAACAGCAACCATCGAGATAGCCTTCCTGTCAATGCTGGCTTTTCAAATAGGTACTTCAACGGGTCCATTCGAGAGATGATATTCACTATGAAAGATAGCATGTAATGCCTCAGTTTTCGAGATGCCCAAACCAAGGCCCAACATGTCTTTTCCAGTGGTGTGTATCGTATCTCTAATCCCATTATCTTTTTTCTTAAGTAGTAGACAGCCTTTTTGATTCCATTTTCACCCTCTTGTGCCAATATACATCCCATAGCCGAGTCAATCACTGACAGATAGAGAATAAGTGGCCTATCAGGTTCGGGAGGAACTAGAACAGGTGGATTTTGCAGATACTATCGTACGACATCAAAGGCGTCTTCGTATTTTTTATCCCATTCAAACTCGACTCCGTTCTTTAGTAGACGAAAGAGCGGCTCATAGGTAGTTATTAGTTTTGCGATGAACCGACTGATGAACTGTATTTTACCCAGAAAGCCCCTAACTTCTCACTCAGTCTTCGGAGGAGGCACTTCCAAGATTACCCTGATCTTTGAAGGATCCACTTCAATACCTCGTTGCGTGATCATAAACCCAAGCATCTTTCCGGAAGTAACTCCAAAGGCATATTTCTGTGGATTGAGCCGCATCTTGTATTTTCATATCCTTTTAAAAAACTTTTGCAGTACTGTGATGTGGCCATCCCAATCCTTAGACTTGACTATCATGTCATCCACGTATACCTCAACCTCTTTATGTATCATGTCATGCAGTAAAGTAGTGGCAGCCCTCTGATAGGTTGCCCCTGCATTCTTCAAACCAAACGGCATCACACGATAACAATAGGTGCCCCATGGCATTGTGAAGGTCGTCTTTTCTTTATCCTTGGGATCCATGAGAATCTGGTTATACCTTGAGAAGCCATCCATGAATGACAGCAAGGCGTGCCCCGCTGTACTGTCTAGTAAGACGTCGATGTGTGGCAGTGGAAAATCATCTTTCGGACTAGCTTTATTGAGATCTCGAAAATGTACATAGACTCGGATACGACCATCCTTCTTCAGCACTAGAACAACATTAGCTACCCATTTTGGATACTCGGTTACCATTAGGAACCCGACATTGATCTGTTTGGTAACTTCTTTTTGATCTTCAAAGCCTATTCTGGCCGGATCCGTCTTAATTTTTGTTTGACCGGTTTAGCATCGGGGTATAGAGGGATATGGTGTTGGACGATGTCAGGATCAATTCCGGGCATATCCTTGTAAGACCATGCAAATACAACATTGAATTCTCTTAATAAAATTATTAATTGTTCTTGTTCAACTAAGGATAAAGAAGAACCAATTTGAACAATTTGCGGGTTATTTTCATTATCCAGATTTATTGACAAAGTTTCTTCAATTATAGGTTGGGCACGCATTTTTTCTTCTCTTTTTATTAAAATTTTTATTTTTTCGGGGATATCCCCATCGAATTCAAAACCATCGAAAAGCATATGAAATAAATTAAACGAAGCAGAGTAACCAAAAATTTCGTTCATTTCATTAAAAGCAGAGGGAATTACAAATTCGACAGTAAAAGCAGGAAGATGAGCATCAATAGACGTGCCCACGACTACAGACTCCGGCTCAAATTTGGACTCAGAAAAGACAACCTGTATATTACAAGACTCGATGGTCCAATTCTTTACTTCCTTTGCAGCCGCATTGATGATGAGCTTGATGCAGTCTGCTGGTGTGCTGAAACCCATCATGAAACAGTCTTATTCAGTTACGTGCAACTGCACCATCTTCTCATTAAATAGCACTCCCATGTCGGTACCATCAAGCTTGTCAGCCAAATCTTCCTCTTGAATCTTCTCCACTTCCTCTTCCCCTTTCACTTCCTCCTCTGTATCAGACAACTGATGGCCAAAAAGATCTCCAGTCCTGGTAGCTTTTTATTGGTTTCTTCGTCGATCCGTGGTTCCAGAAAGCCACAGTACGGGAAATCTTCTCCCTCTTTGACAAAGTACCCATTGAGCGTTTTAGAATAATCGGCCTTCCGTCCCCTTTTAGGCCATTCTAAATCTTTTTCCGTTGGCTTGTACCCAAGACCAAAGCGGTGTGAAGTCGGCAATACCTGGACGGGTTCCAGAATACCCTGCTGCTTACGCCCTAATCCCATACCAGAGAAAAAGGACATTTTCCTCATCATTATTACAGCCCGTGATTTGATGTTCATGTCCTCCTCATTCAACAACATCTGTACAGCCTGGGTTTCGTCGAATTGGAAGCCACTGAGCAATACATCACCCTCACCATGCTGTACTTCCAACAGACTTAAGCCCTCTCCTTCTCTCGGGGGATGAATGTTGTCTTCTCTGTGAATAGTTAGAACTGCCCCATTTCTTACCAGCTTCAGTTTCTGATGGAAAGTCAATGGTACAGCCTGAACACTTGGGTCATGCAACCAGGGTCTACCCAGCAACAAGTTGAAAGACACCGGTACATCTAGTACATGGAACTCGATTGATGTTTCCAAGGGCCCTACTAATATTGCGAACGATACAAGCCCCAGTACGTCCCTCCTCGTATAGTTATAAGCCTAGACTCTTTGATTGCTTGGTGTGAAGTGCTCCGTCTTTAGTCCTAAACAGAGTGCTGTTCTGAGTGGACATACATTTAACATAGACTCATTATCAATAAGAGTTACAGGGACCCATTTGTCCAAGCACTTAACAGTAATATGCAGTGGTTTGTTGTGATTCCTTCCCTCTACTTGCAGATCTTTATCGAAAAAAGAAATAACTTTTGGTCCTACCGTCGGCAAAATAAGTCTAATCAGTTGCACCGGGGTGGCCTCTATCGGAATGCTAGCTTTATTCAGAACCTTCAGCACAGCTTGTCTGTGTTTATGCGAGGCCATCAGTAGCCCCTAAATGCTGATGTTAGATTGCATCTTCTTTAACTGCTTCAGCACTACATCATCCTCTTCGTCTTGTTCTTTCTCCTTTGCTTTTCCACTTGGATGCCCTTTTTCCAGCTGGGCCAGCTTGAAATGCCACCCACTTCTGGTCAGATGTTCTATCCCCTCCTCAGGATCCCATAATCCCGTTATTATGTTGCTAGTCTATCGTACCTCGTTCACAGGCAGAGAGTTTTTAAATGCCCACAAATTGCCTAAATCATCGATTTCTATTCTTCCTCTCCTCTCTTCATCATCTTCGATAGCCCATGTATTATCAACTTCCTTCATGACGTCTTCTTTGATAAAACCCACCTACTGTTCCCGAGCGGCTCAGAAATTGGTCCACTCCATCCCGTCTGATTTCAGCACAACCCTTACCAGCCAATAGGATTGCATTTCATCCACATATACCTCTTCCTCAAAAAGTTGGGGAAGATTGATGCCATCAAGCACGTGGCCAAACCCATAAGTTCGGGCCAGGTAATCCAAAGGCCAATCGTCTTCTTCGTTGCGCACCTCTTCTTGAATTGCTGCCTGATATCCTTCCCAGTCATTATTATTCCACTCCTCTACGACATCCCAACCATTTCTGGTCATAGTCAATGAATAAACTACATGATCTTCAGTAGATGAAACATGAGGACATGGCAGGTATGCAGGATAGATATATCAGCTCGGGTCCTTTGATTGGCCCAAAGCTATGCAGTTTACCCATGACTGCTTAGCATGGTTTGGTAGTGGATTAGTTGTGACGTTCGGCTTTGGAGTAGCAGATGGAGGAGGGATCACTTTGTTGTCAATGAGATTCTGGATCTCATAACGCAGTCTCATACATCTATAAGTCAAATGCCCGTGACCTTGGTGGAAGGCGTAGTATTGAGAAGTATTAAATCTTGGTGGCAGGGGATCAGGTACAGGCATAGGGTCCAATGGCTTGATAAGCCCTTTCTCGACGAGTCAACTCAGGGCGGTGGATTAAAAAATATTGAGGGGAGTGAAGACTCTCATCGGCCTTTGTTGCTGTTAGCCATTGTCTGACTGTTGGGTATTGTTGGATTGCTGGGCGAAAGAGGATGGGTTCAGCAGGTTTACCTCGTTCGAACGAGACACGAGGTTGGTGGCAGTAGACTAGTTTTGGTTATTTGTGGGGAAGGTCCTCCTAGGCTTCTGGCTTGGTTTGGCTTTCTCAATATCCCTGGACTGAATGGCGTCTTTAATTTGTACTCCAGCATCAAACAACTGCTCGAATGTGGAGAGCGACTGTGTGATCAGATAGTGCTTTAGTGGAGACTACAGATTCTTATCCACGATCCTCACTTGTTCTTTCTCAGTGGGTTGATTTATTATTTTAGCGGCTTTACCCCTCTATCGGGTCAGGAAATCAACAAAAAACTCCCAGCTCTCCTGTCGAGTTGTTTCGAGCTCTCTTGTGGTGACATCTAGTTGGACATTATAACTGTACTGACTGACAAATGCCGTAACTATATCCTCCCAAGTTTTGGTCTTTGCTACATCGAGGGAGAGGAACCATTTCTGGGCTGCCCTAGAAAGATATCAGTAAAAAAGCTGAGCCTTCAACTGGTCATCAATTTCCATTGGCAACAGGGTACCAATATACATTCAGAGATGAATTTTGGGATCTCCGATTCCGTCGAACTTCTTCATATCTAGCATTTTAAACTTTTTTGGTAGCTTAGCGCCTGGGAACAAACATAGCCCTCCCACATCTAGCATGTATTCTTCACTCCCTTTAGCCTTTCTTAGAATTTTTTCCATTCGATTGGTTTTTTCAACCAATGTTGATTCTCTAGACTGAGTAGTGTTTTCTTTCTCAACTATTACCTATTGAGGGTTCCGTGGTGGTGGTGGAACAGCTTGCGGTCCATCGGGGACCTGACTGTCATCCCAAAAGTCTTTGGCGTTCTCATTTGTTTCATCCAGCTATCCATTCACAACCGGCATATGGGCCTGAATTGCCTAGAGTTGTGCCTGACACTGATTTTGAGCTTAGGTCTACTGCCCCACAGCTCTTTGTATCTCAATAATGGATCTCATTAGAGCTGTCAAATTCACCTCATTCTTTGCCATTTTAGCTGGCTCAGTAAGCTGTTCAGATACCCTATAGAGTTTGGTTGTCATTGATCTTGTCCAGACACTTGTCCACTGTGCTCTTCTCGGCTCAATGATCTAGACCCGAAGAAAACCTGAATCCCAAAAGTAGAATAACTAAAATTAAACATTTCCCGATCAAGAACCCTGATGACAGATACAAAATATTCCAAATATCCGAAATAGTGAACTACATGCATATAATCACGAAAGCTATAACAATGCCCTTGTGGGGCTCATAACAACTGAAGAGGTTTGACTAAACTCGGGTGAAGAAATGGGCAGTACTTCGGCAAGAAAATAGAACTAGGCTGGGAGGACTGGTTTGACCTACAAATTCTAAGAAAAAATAGACAACATAACGGTAATAAACTAGCTTATGCGGGTAAAATAAGGATCTAAAGGAAACAAGCCTAAACAAAGGCGGGGGTATGGAACTAACAATCCGGGAAAAACTTGGAGGAGGAAGAAATTACCCTAAAAGCTACAAAACGAAACACGAGCACGAGCCTGATAAAAAAACTACGATATAAAAACTGAACATGGTGAGAAACAAAGCCCAGGTAAGAACCTGAAGATAAAAAAAAACTAATCTAATCAAAGGATAACGAAAAACCCTGGTCGAACCCAAAAAATAAACTAGCTTAAACCCGAGAAAAACAATCTTAACAATACGTAAACAAAACATACAATGAAGAAAACACATCATCCTACTAGGGTTAGTAGCACCTAATGGAGAGTTCTAAGTTCACTATATGCAAAAGGACAATTTTGGTATATCGAACATGGTACCTTCTGAATAGAGCCGGGTATATACCTCTTATGCTTGGAGTGGTGCAGGACATGGTCAAATAGTACGCCCAAACTCTTTTACTGCACCTATAATAGCGTACACTCAGTAAGGGTTGCCTGTCTTCCCAACAATCCCCAAAATAGATGAGCGTTTAAGGCATCGGGTCGACTAGGTAGGAGATTTTGAAGAACAATGCACATGCATGCGAAAATGCAAATGAAAAATACATATTAAGAACCAATTATGCTTTCGAGTCTAGCCCTCTTATTTGATATTATAAACCAGTCCCCAGCAGAGTCGCTAGAAAATACTGTAGCGTTGAGATTTTGGGGGTTATTTTAGAAAACGTTTCAAAAATAAAAAAATTCAAAGATGTTTGAAAAATATTTTTACCACCTTTAAAATCAAATTTTGAAAACTCCTTTTTGATGAAAATGGAGTCGCCACTTAGTTTTTGAGAAAAATAAAAAAAAATAAAAATGTCTACTGATCTTTAAAAGGTTTAACCAGAGAAAGAGGGTTCGAGGGCTAAGGTATGAATTGGAAAAGGTGTTAGGTACCCCGCTCGCCCAACCATAAGGTTGGCCTCTACTAATCATCGTTGATTCTTTAATAGAATTTATCAAATGCATGCAAATAAAAAAAATAGAGACAAAGAGAGAACATCCAAAATTAAATATGAAAAATACATAACATATGTGCATAGCACTCCAAATTAGGACAAATAAAGGGATGAATTCCTAAGTCCTACGGCATGCAATTTCTAACTAAATGATACATGGAACACACCCGCATGCAATATTACTAAAATAATCTAAACTAGTATGATTCAAATAAAAGAACAAAAATATGCTAAAAATTGTTAAAATTATCTAAACATGAATCGTTAGCAAAAATTAAACTAAACTATCTTAAATATGATTTCAAAGTAACCAAAAATATGCATATTAAAACATATATTTAGAGAAACATTAATATGGTGAATATTTAATACTAAATGTAAAATAAAAGATGCATAAAAAATCTATATAAAAAAAGAGTTTACTAACAAAGAAACTAAAAATAAAGGCCTTATAATAAAAGAGAATTTAAAGATTTAAAAGAAAAAAAAAGTTCACAAAAGAAGAATTATGCTAAAAATAAAAAGGTTAGAACATGTTATTAAACTAATAAAAACGAAAACCTAACTATTTACTTTTTACATTTTCTTTAAAAGAGATAGAAGGAAACAAAAAGAAAAGAAAATAAAGAAAAGAGAATTACATTTAAAAAGAAAAAAAATAGCTTAAAGGACTTCTTATGATTTTTAGGTTTAATAAAATAAAAGAAAAAGAAAGATAGAATAAGTATTATGAAAAGAAAATACAACTATAGAAAAAGAAAAAGAAAAGAAAATTAAGAAATGGAACATTAGAGAGAAAAATAAAATTACATTATAAGGAAAAGAAAATAAAACTTTATTACAAGAAAAGAAAAAAAGAAAAAAGATGCTAGAAAAGAAAATTCTACTACTATTAAAGAAAAAAATAATAATAATAAAGACTAATGAAGGAACATTAAACCAATATTATAAGAAAACAAAAGAAAGAAAAGAAAAAGGAAGAAAAAATGTGCAATGGAAGGAAATTAAAACTATATTGCAAGCAAAAAAAAAAGAAGTAAAAAAAAAAAAGAACATTAAACTAATGGTGAAAATAAATGGACATTAAAGAATCAAAATAATAATTAATAAAGAAATTTTAAACTAATATAAAAGGAAGAGGTAAAAAGGAAATAAACACGCAATTATTTTAATTAGAGGATATGAATGTAATATCGACAATTATATTCATACATTGTAAGTGCTTTTTATAACAACTAACAATATCATTAAGTTGTAGTTGCCAAAGAAAATAGTACTAATTAATGAATACAAATAAAAATGACGTTGTGCTAAGTGTGAGTGTGGAAAAATTAATAACTAAACAACTAAAGAAAACAACTAAATTACATGAAGTAAATAGGATTAGCCATGTAAATAAAAGGAAAATATAAATTGAAATTGTATTTTAACTCGATCACTCCAAAAGAGAAAGAATGGAGCTAGAAAGATCGAGGGTCCAAACAAGGTACCTGAATTGCTTAGGAATTCTCAAGTCGGGAAATGGTGTTTCAATGCTCCAATCCTTGAGTGACGATCCAAGCAAGGCTTTCAACGTAGGCGTCGAAGGTTCGGATCTCGGTATTTCGATAGGGTTTTGACGTCGGGACTCGAAATTGCTCGGCAACTCGACAGAGCTTCTCTCACTAAACCTCTCACTAAAATTTTGTCCTTTAAAATGTACCAGAGGTACGGTATTTATAGAGTTTATTAACCAATGAGATGCTGCCACATTTTGGGACACGTCATGCCATTTGGAGTTGGCGGTCGCCACTTTTGGAATGACTTGGACAACAAGTTATCGATGGTTCAACAAAATTTTATTGGTTTAAAGGATCTTGGTTCAAATACAGAGCTTGGATCACCTCTCAAGGATCGAACTGAAGCACCATTCCAGCTATTTTCATCATCTGATTCACCTAAGATTAGGCGGGGTCAAATTGGGGTGTCTACAATGGGTTAGATGGAAACTTTGGATTTTTATGTTATGCTATGCAATTGCATTTCCTTCTTATTGCTTCATATTCTGTTTCTATTGGGCTTTGGCTCACGTAGTGGGATTTGTTAAAACCTTTTTCAGGTGTTGATGATCATGAGGAGTTGATCTAGAAGTGCCGTGGTGGTGGAAGACTGTGTATAGTTTTCCCTTTTTGTTATGAACATGTATTTCTACATGTGTTGCCCGTTTCTGAAGGCGTGTTTTGTAAACCTTGAGGCGATATATATTATGCATGTATAGAAAGGTATGTACGTTGTTATGAGAGATGAACTTGGGTATTCCTGTTATTTTTATCAAAAGGGCTGTATTTTAGTTGATTGTTTCAAGAATAAAAACCTTTTTTTTAAATGGTGATTTGGTGGGTTTTTCACGTGACCTTGGAGTTTGGGGCATGACACTTTTTATATTTGAAAATGATATATACCTCATATATAAGCCATATATATGAGAGATAGCCATGCATGTAATGGCCATGGACCTAGAAGCCAAGAAAACTCAAGTGTTCTTCATACTCTAATTTGTCCAGAAAAAGTTTTTGTCAAAAATCTAATTTTTACCATTTTTTTGAGTGATCTAAACTCATCAAGAAATTCTAAAATTTTTACTGTAACTTCATGAATATATTATTTACATGCACAAAATTTTTTGAGGTCTAAATCTTTTCCCTTATCTTTTAAAAATAGAAAAGTAAATCGGGTTAAAATGGTTGTTTGGGTCGTGACAACTTGGTATAAGAGATCTGGGTTCGAATACCTATGAGCTGTGAGAAAAAGGTGCATCACCTTGTGAGGAAAGATGTGTGTGTTTGGTTGCCTGTGTTTAGAACATAAGCATGATAGCTTGTTGTGTATATGTTGTTAGGGATGGTATACTGAAAATCATGTTTTCAGTATTTAATTTTATTTTTAATAAAATTAATTTTTTATTTTATAAGAATTTTTATGAGTAATGTATATATATCATTTATTTAATGTTATGCATAGATGTTCGATATTCTGTATAGTATTTAATCTGGTGTGTTAAGTACGGCTTGTACACAGAAGATCAGATTTTAGGTTCTTGCAGAATATAAGTTTTATGTTCACAGTTTAGATGGAAATGGGCATACCATCGGTACG
>JAOTRH010000061.1:0-24460 GCA_034768845.1 Heliamphora exappendiculata
AAATAAAAACAAACAAACAAATTTTACTTAACATTCCAGAAAATACTTAAGGTCAAAAATGCATTCGTCTTGGTTGACCGAAAGATTAACAAAAACTGAGATTTACTGAAACGACAAAATCCTAAAATGTAAGGGCCACGGGACGGCCCCTACGTGTAAGGGTTTGGTATAATTAATAATACTTACTATATATGTAGGGGTTACTGAATTATCAATTTTACAGGGAGACCGGGTCCCAATTCCCATGGTCCCATCCCATGTAAGGGTTTGGTATAATTTATATATAGCCATAGGCCATAGGGCATAGGCCATAAGCCATAGCTGAGAAATAGAGGTACTTACCTTTCATTTAGATGACGAATGATTAGAATTCCTGGGACTATTAATTTATTTTAATTACGATTATTAATTTGTTTTAATTAATAATACTTATACGTACATAGGTTTTGGAATTCACGGAATAAGATGATTGGGCTTGTCTTATCCCGTATATTTCGTGTTTAATTTGAAAATTTTGAAACAATTGGGATAAATCTTTCAAATGACATAATATATAATCATCCCAACCATTAATTTTCTTATTAATTTTAGCATGCAAAACAAAAAAACAAAAAATCAAAAACTCATAGCTATGATTTGATAAATAAATAAATAAATAAATAAATATGAAAGTGATGAAGAGTTAATTAATTATAAGAGTAAATATAAAAACCTAAATAGAGAAGTAATTTTAATCATTTGTTTGGGTTGGATAAATACTTGTTCACAAACAAACATGAGATTAAGCTCATAAATAACTAATTAGTCGATCCCATCCCATAAATTAATTATACGAAACAAACTTGCCCTTTGGCCGTTTTGACTTTAACTTGTGATGAGCAACCTCCCTGATTCCTGCCGACTTGTTACCTCTCTTTTTTCTTTTTTTTGTTGTTGCTATTTTAGGTAGTTAACCCATTTTCCTTCAAAGCCAAAGCCCATGTCCACGTCACCAATGTGACACTCTACATTTTAATATTTTAATTAATTATTTAATTTACATTAAATTAAATTAGAAACAAATTATTAGTATAAAAAAATAATAAGAATTATGAAAAATTTTGAATTAAACAGAAAGAGAAAGAATTTATTATAGGTTTTATTATAGAAAAACTTATTAAGAGAGAGAAGGAGAGATTGAGGGAGAAAGAGAAACAAAAAAAAAAAAGTTATGGCCTTGAAATTAATACAAACAAAACAAAATGTAAAAGAAAAAAAAAACAGCTTGGGTCTTCTTTTAAAGAAAGACAAGAGAGAGAGAGAGAGAGAGAGAGAGAGAGCAGTGACCCTGTGTGGCGTGTTTATTAGTGCTACGGTGCACTTTAGGGTATCAGGCTTAATCGGATAAGTTTTTAATCATAAAAAAGTGTCTTCTTATATTTTTTCAACATATAAAATCTATTTTTGAGGTTATTTTAATAAAATCCAGATTCTAAAATGTTGGTATGAATTAAGAAAAAAATAAAATTAAGTAGTTAATTGATAAGATTACGGTGTAATTTGAAACGATAATCATAATATTTTAATACAAAATTTTGGCATAGATCCTATTATTAGTTGATATTTTAGTATTAGTTATGTTTATTTTTTTTAATAAATTTAGTCTTGCAATATTAATATTTATCAAAAATACCTTTAAATTAAATTTTTAGAAAATTTCCTTTACCAGAAAATTTCCCAAAAAATCTTACGTTGCAACCACTACAACCTTAACTCCGTCGCCAGCTTCATCCACCATCACCATTATCGCCGTTGTTGCTCCTAACTCCATCTTCTCTGGTAGTAGTGTCGGACTCCTTCTCTAGTGATCTCATCTACTATATTCCGCACTGAGATCCCTTTATTCCATTAAACTGATAGCCGTTGTCGCTGCTAACTCCATCTTCTCTGGTACTGGTGTCGGCCTCCATTTTATCAGTTCAAAATTTTAGAAAAAAAATTTCATCTCATTAAATTGAAAAAAATTTCTAGAGAATTTTCTCAAAAAAAATTAAAGTGATAAATTTTTCACAGCAATTGCGACATCGGTGATGGAAGAAGTGATAAATTTATCAGTTAAAGTGATAAATTTATCACGATAACTACAAAATCGGTGATGGAGGAGTCAAGATTTAGAGAAAAAAGCAGCAGCAGCGAAGAAGTCTAGATTCGAATGAAGAGGGAGCGACAGTGATGGAGAGTCTAGATTTGGAGGAAGGAGCGGTAGTGAAGAAGCGGTGGCAGGCTGGCAACGAGATCTTGAAACGGGCAACAGCGACAGCTAAGAGGAGAAGGGGCTACAGCGACGAGGAGAATAGTGAAGGAGCGGTGGCAGGCTGGCAACGAGATCTTGAAACGGGCGACGGCAACAGCTAAGAGGAGAAGGGGCTACAGCGACGAGGAGAAAAAAATGTGACAGTGATGAGGAGGAGAATGGGTAACAGCAACGGAAGAGAGCGGGCGATGGTAACGACGGCAGCTAGTTAGAAGGAGAAGGAGTGACAACAACGGCTAGGAGAAGAAAGGGCACGCGCGGCGGCTAGGATTTCATGTGGTCAATAGACTAGAAATTTGGTGGGTTTGTTGAATTTGTAGATTATGGGGCATTAATTTAGTTAGAGATTAAGGATTTGTGGGGGATTATAGAAAATTAATAGTGGGAATTTGGGGGGTTATGGGAGATTACAGGCGAAAAAATAGAGAATTTTAGGAGATTATGCTGAATTTAAACTTATAGAAAAAAAATTTTACTATTTTAAATAGGGGTAAATTAGTAATTAAATTTTATCTTGATTTATGATAGAATTAAAAATAGTAAAATAAATATAATAAAACTTAAATTTTTATGAGATCTAAAAAAAGAACTAATCCTCAAATATGTTATTGTTTGAATTTAGATTAAAATAAAAAATAGTCTTAATGTTATTAAATATAAAATATAAAAAAATATACATATTAGGAAAGACAATAGAAAATAATATATATATATATATATATATATATATATA
This sequence comes from Heliamphora exappendiculata, assembly GCA_034768845.1. Classification (NCBI taxonomy): domain Eukaryota; kingdom Viridiplantae; phylum Streptophyta; class Magnoliopsida; order Ericales; family Sarraceniaceae; genus Heliamphora; species Heliamphora exappendiculata. The sequence continues at coordinate 3,027 of JAOTRH010000061.1, forward strand.
TATAATCTAATCATATCAACAATGAAATGCAATTCAATTATTTTAATATTTTAATATATTGCCGCTTAAACTTATACCAGAATAATTAATAGTTTGATGTCAGTAAATAGTAAATATTAAATAAAATAAATAAAATAAAATAATACAAAATACTGGAACTGGTTTAATTGTTGATGAATACCTCATGACTGGTAGCTATCCAGTGTAAGCTATCTAGTGTGGTAAGTTACACGTTATTAGGATACACTCTAAGTATATTTAGTTTAGACGTATAAAATTTTAATCTTAAACTAGTTATTCTCATGTTTTGTGACGACTAGAATTTGATTCTAGAGTTATTTTATTTGAAATTTTTTTATTTATAATATTAAATAATTTTTAGTATAAAAATATTAATAAAATAACAAATAATAAATTAATTAAGTTTAAGCGATTATACGATAAAGCAATAGTAAAACTTAACTCGATTATTATATATAATATTTTAATATGTTATTATTTGAGTAGTGTTTAAAATAATTAGTAGTCTCGATTAAATAAAATATTATTTATTAAATACAATATAATATTATCAAAAATTATATCGTAACAACTTAAGAAAAAAAATAATGCAAATATAATCTTAACGGGAGTTTGCATAATATTTAGATATTGTTTGAATTCGACGTTAATTAGTATTATATTTTTATATTTGCATAATTCAATAAGTTGGCCGGCTCATTTTTTTTACATTTCGTACATTTTTTAAATTTTAGGTGAGTGGTTTAGTAAGTTATGTATTTTTTAAAAATCATCTTTGTACCCAAATAATTTTAGATAAACAAAAGAAATTTTTTTAAAATTCTCTTTAATATAAAAATATAAATTCGTGACGTAAAATTTATGGCATAAAAATTATTTGGATTCATTCAAATTTTAGGTATAGTTTTTCTATACCTTTTTGCGGTGTAACTTATGAGATTATATTTTTTGAATCATGTTCGAAGTTCAAGGGATATGCTCTCTATGAAAGTGATTTTGGCCGTTAGGGTAAAAGCCACGACCTTGCACTTGTGGTGACTCTAGTACTCAACGATTTTTTTAAAAAAAACCTAGTATTCTAGGTGACTCTAAACGGATTCATCTTAGAGATGAGATTCATGCGCCATCCTATAGTGACTTTAAGTTCGATATTGAATCCAACGGACTGAAGATGTACTGAATATTATTTATATGTGATACTGGATACTTATTTTATTTATGGTTCTCATTGATTATAGATGATCATGTTGTTATCACTATTACGGTGTTGATTTTTTTTATAACGAGACGTGATACGGTGGTTACTCATTTTTTACTATGAGATCAATTGAAATTATTTATTGTACTGAAAATATGAATTTTGTCAAAAAAAAAATATGATTTGTGAAATCATACGATTTTTACACCCATTCATCTTGTGCCATGATTATGTTCAATTATAGATATTTTAAATATCTTATTTTAGAACTATATTCTACCATGTATACTTGCTATTTACCGAACTGTCAACTGATATTATTTTTAACATTTTCGAGTATTCAATAAAAAGGTTAGTGAGCACTCCGCTGTGTTTTGAAATCCAATACCATAGACCTCATAACACTCATTTTGCATATTTAGTTAAGATTAAAAATTAATTTGGGTTGATTTGTTGACTTTTAGTTGATTTGTATATGAATAGCTATTTTAGTAGGTGATTTATATTCCAAAGATATTGTTTACAATTTAAATCAACATTTCATTAAAATTTTAAGCAGGTGTCAAAATTTTTATAGTTAGTAGAATTTGTTTTAAATTTTTAGATTTTCATGACTATTGGGCTAAGGCCCCATAATCTACGGCTGGTTATATCTCCAAATTTGGCGCGTGATAACTAATCCATAACAAATACAAATCATCTATTATCTCTCATCTCAATTTTTCTTCTAAATATTTTTTAAAGCTACCTAGAATTAATGTTCATTAAAACAAATTAAGGCTTCGTTTGTTTTAGGGGTGCACAAGAGACCTAAGAAATCTGAAAATCAAACTAATATGACCTCATGAGTTGGTTTGATTTTTACAAATAATTAGTTTAGTCTCGAGTTTCAAAAAGATAAATCGATAATATTGATTTGATTCTTGAGTTAGTCTAGGATTAATCCGAACTAACACGAGAATCAAGCCGTATAGACCCGATTAATATATATATATACGCGCACATAAAAAAATAAAAAAATATTAACCATTAGATTACATATATAATTGTTGTGAGATTCATATAAAAAAATAAAAAAATTTCTAACTTTACAAATTAGAAAAAAAGAATAATTAGATTAGATAATTACTATTAGTTATTATTTATTTGTCATATCTTATTTATTTTTGTGAATTTTTTGTTAGATATTTGTCATTTATTTTACTAAATATATTGTAAAATAAATATTCTAAGACTTTATTTTGTACTTTTATTGTACTGTATGGGTGTTATTATTAATTTGTTAGTTTATTTCAAATTTTTAAAACTTATACATAGTAATTTTTTTATATGAGCAAAATAATTTTTAAAATTCATAAAACTATGATTCTAAACCGAACCAACCTAATCTTTATTAGTTTAGTTTGGTTTGGTTTGGTTTCACAAAAGGATTGGGTTGGTTCTAGGTTCAAAAAATTAGAACTGATCAAAACTAGTTTGGTTCTAAATTTTGTGCGAAATCAAACAAAACTAACCCATGTGCACTCCGCCCTCAAGACCTTAGACCTCGGGACCTAGTAACCCAAGTCCCCGGGACCCCTTGAACTACAGGACCTCGTAGCCCTAAACTCTGAGACCCACGCAACCTCATGGACGGATCCCAGGACCCAAGCCCGCGAACTTTGGAACCCTAGGATCCTAGGACCTTCGGATCCCTAGGATCTCAAATCCTGAACCCCCGAGAACTCAGGGTCTTGGACTCCTGACCCCCAAGACCCCAAACCCCCGGCACCTCGGGACCCTTGAACCTCTATGACACTAGCCCCCAAACTTTGGGACTTTAGGACCCCCGGAACCTTAAGACCGCCAGGACCCTTTGACACTCGAACCCATAAGACCCTATTCCTTGGACCCTCAAAACCCCAAACCTCGAACCCCTAGGACCTCAATGCTTCGGACCCACAAACTCCCAAAATCCCGGATCCCTACACTGCAGGGACCTTAGCACCTCGGGACCCCCAGACCCCCGAGAGCCCGAACCCCCAAGACCCCAAACCCTGACCCCCGACATTGCCGCCACCGACTCTATTGCGGCCACTCGCATACCACCGTAAAATGACTTATGTATTTTTTTATAAATTAGTTTTGGTCTTATGATGTAAAATATTTTACTAAAATAATATTTTACCTTGATTTTATCAAATTAAACATTAAAAAATAGTTAAAATATTTTATCAAAAAATATTCTACATCCAAACAAATGGAGCCTAATTTTTTAATCTTGGAATTCGGAATCCAACTTTGGTTTTTATAATAGATGTACGTCAAGCTATTCTCAGCGGTGACACCACATCTTGTGCTGTGGCTTGTGGCTTCAAGTGAACCCACTGGATGGGTGAAAAAGAAAAATCTATGTATAATTTTTTTTAAAAAAAATTATATCACCATTGTAAAATATAAAAAAATTCACTTAATATTTTAGAAAAATTTTAAATGCATACACTTGGTTACTATTTACACCCACCAGTATAAATTTTAATGCATAATATATAATTTTTTAATACATTTAAATAGTATTTAAAATACAAAATAGTGTGACTTTATCACCTCCCAATAACCTTATCACCACCTAACAACCTAAATCCTAAATAATGAAAACTCTCTCTCTCTCTCTCTCTCCATTTTTCTTTCGGCAATTAGGTTGCTAAACAGTACTTTGCGAAATAAACATTTGCCTTTATTATGTTTTGTTTTTTTTTTCTAATTGAATTAATTATAAATTCTAATTTAGCGTATTTGTAAAAATTAAAATTATTTAAAAATTGTATACAATGATCACGAGTTAGTCTATTTATATACAATTATGCAAGAAATTTACTATATTTTTCTTTTGTTATATGCGAAATAGAATGGGAGATTAATGGATAAATAATTATTTAGTGACATATATTTAAAAAAATATATTTGATAGTATTGATAATAAGCTTTTAATTGTTCAACGTTTTCAAAATATAAAAACTCATTAAGGCCAATTGTAAAAGTTTGTGATTACATATTTTTTTGACATAACGATGATATCAATATATAATATTATTTTTTGTTATGATTCAAAAAGTTCAAATACTAATAACACCAGTGGCAAAAAATTCTGAAGTCGCCACTTGGTGTTCTAAGTTCTTTTAATGAACCACAAATATGCAAGCATGTCAATTTTTACCATCTGATAATTCAACAGAAATATAAATTAATTAAGGATGCATCCATGCACGATGGTATATATACAATCATGCATGATGGTATATATACAAGTGAATTAAGTGGCAGAAAGAGAGATGATAATATGATATTGGCATGCCATGCATGGGTAGAAATCTCAGGAATATATTGCTGCAGACTCGAGGTTCCTATTTCCTGTTTCCTCAAGGAAATATAAGCTAGTATACAAATTAGTTTGTTGACAAATTTGGGAGCAAACCAAAACGGATCGTCTTGTCTTGTCTAGTCTAGTCTAGTCTAGTCATCATTTTAGTTTTGGAGAGAGAAATCCAGCTCACCTAATCAATATATATATATATATATATATATATATATATATATACATACTATTTTGCCCTAAAATTTTGGTTATAATACAGATGAAAAGAAGTCAATATATTTATATATTATTTCATCTGTAGCTATCAAATAAACTAAAATATATTACAGCGATTATACTTATGATTTTATGGTTAAAATATATACATATATATACTAGTGATGATCACGGTTATCATTTTAGGGGAAATTACTACGGATACATCATAATTTATGGTTATTATTATTAGTATTACGGTTGGGGTTGGTAAGTCTAGATATTACTGATTTATTAGTCTATATATATACAATAAATAAAATTTTTAAAAAAAATCAACAAATGTGAGTTGACGATTATCTGTAGGTTGTGACTGGACACGAACCATATGGGAGTGGTGATGGTTTCTTTTCAACAATTTGACTCTAATGTTTTTTTTTTTTTTTTTTAATTGTCGTACAAAAAAAGTCAACCAAGAAAGCGTGTTCGACTTGGACCATCGAAGCTTCCTCATTCAATTATTGGAACATAGAATTTGTTAATTTTATTATAAAAAGAAATTCATTACCCAACTCATTTGAATATTTTTTTTTAACAATTGCGGCAATTTACTCTCAAATTTGTTTAATTATGTGGATCAACTTGAATTTTCAAAAACCTTTGAAAGACGAGATCTCTTCGTCTCTAAAGTCTCTCTTAATGATTTACACACAAATATATATCAAATAATCGTAAAGAAAGATGATTATTTAGGGAGAAAGAGAGAGTTCTATATATATTTCAAGAGACGGTAGAGATAATATGTGTACCTTCAAAGATGGATTAGTCCTAATGTATATAGAGATTTAAAATTGATCTTTTTGGAGTGTAATGATGGATTAACTCACTCATCATTAACTTTTATTTTGATAGTTGTTGGGTTAAACTAATTATTTTTTAAAATTGAGTCTATCAGTGAATATGTTTTGATCGGGAGTACAAGAAATGAAGGGAGGGAGACTCGAACTACTAATCACCGAGTAAAAAATTTATATAAAGACTGTGGGCCACTGAGCTGTCAAAATTTCTCGTAAATTTATATATATGGAATAATGGTAATTAGTCAAATCGTTATTAATAATGCTCCCGACCTTAGTCACACTATTCTCATTAATACCCTTGAATTTGGCCACGCAACCTTTATTAATGCAAGTAATCCCAACTAAGTTCTAAGTTGGCTTGGCTTTGATGATAAGGGAGAATTAATGAGCTTAGCAAAGTAGGCTTGACTCCCATCATGATGTGATCATGGACCGAGTCCACTGTAGGTGACCCGTTTGCTATGTAAGCCTAAAGAAATCGGTTCATACTCGATACATTCCTCTTTAAATTTTAGTATATAAAGTATGTTATATATATTAATTATACAAATAAATTAGTCCTTTTCCAAAACCAAACAGCATAAATACCGGCTGTCACACATTTAAAATGCGTAATATATGTATAATATCGAGTAGATGGATAAAATCCTAAAACACATAGCAGTTCCGGCCGTCCATACATTTAAAATGCACAATATATATAAAGTTATAAGATGTGGCGTTCCCTTTCCTTTTACTGAAACAAACTACGTAGGAGGTGACGTAGAGTGAACCATCCACCAACTAAAAAGAAAAGTAAATTCAAAATAATGAACCACCATTCATCGTTAACTGCTCTGAAGATATATATAGGTTGTATCTCCAGTCTCCACTCCAAGTTACAAATGATCATAATAAATAATAATTAATATCTGCTAAAGTCATCTCATGCATGGATCGATCTAGGTCACATCATGACTACCAAAATCCCAATATTTATGTATGTATATGATAATGGATACATAAATCTTGGATTAACCCCTCCTCCTCCTCCTTCTTCTTCTTCTTCTTCTTCTTCTTCTTCTTCTTCTTCCATCTCTATCTCTGGTAGGTGGGGTGCGAGTGCGAGTTTCTTTTGACTTTTAAGGAGTAGACAATCATGCCACTTTTTTTCAAAATAATATTAAGGAATAAATATTCTTCAATTTACATGAAATTTAGATAAAAATATAGGGAAGATAACTTATTGCATCTTTATGGTCGTATCAGTCAATACATAAAACTATATTGAAGTATTTTTTAAAATGATTGGAACCGTCTCAAGAAAGACCCATTGAATACAAGTATTGAGCTAGATTAGATTGAACGATTTATGAAACCACACTATTTTATTTATTTTTTGGTATTTCGATCAAGATGTTCGAACTCACACTATTTAATGGGCTTATATAATGTTAAAATATACTCAGCGGTAGCATTGATGTTGTTTTATTTAATTTTTTTTTTATTTTATTTTTTTATATTTGCTTTTTATTCCGATGAACCTAAAAATGAAAAAAAAAAATGTAAGCTGTGATCACCATAAGTAACTATATGGCAAAGGAAGGTGCTATGAAAGAGAATGTAATATCTCTGACACAAAAGGCATTGATGTCTCCTTTGGCACTTCAATAGGCAGGCCATGCCCAGCAAGGCCCAATGGTTTTCCCATTCACATAGTCCAAATAAATTTGAATCTCATCAAGCTATTAAATGAGTGGACAAGGATTACGCCCGCCTGTAGATAATAGGACAAAAAAGCCAGCTGGGTGGATGGGCCTTAGCCCGAAGTCTTGCCAATACATCTGCTTTATATATACAAACAATAAAATTCGCTCTTTGGTTGATACTCGTTGGTCGGTTGCCCTCGACAATCACCTCCTAAAGTGCTCGAGCTCCCCAACCACGGATTCTCTGTCCAAAAAATGATATGTTCATCTGTCTTAGCATATGAAAAGTTGTTAAATCATACAAGAACATCAAGATATATTTAATAGTTCTAAATGCATTAAGATAATAAAGAAATACTTAATTTTTAGAACAAGTAATCTGTTGTCGGGTTCTCCTTGAGAGTTTCTGTTGCCTATACAGGAGATTTGGGGACGTAAAAAATAACGATTTTACTATGCAAACGCAGATGACATGAACTTGTGATTTAGTCAATGATCTGTTTTTGAAATTAGTAAAGGTTTTAAGACTAACATGGACTAATCAGTTGGACAATAAGATCGAGAAAAATAATTCCAAAGCCACTTCCATCCCACCAAAACCACATGAAAAAGGAGAACCTATTGATTAAGTGGTCACCAACTAGTTGTGAGTTTGTGATTTTTTTTAATATTTTTTCTCTATTTTTTCAGCCTTGAAGAACTACGACATAACAGCAAAAACAGTTCTTCAAAAGCTAGCCTTTGTTTGCTGAAAAATTCTATATTAAAGGAGAGACCATCAATCTTGTTTTGTTTTGCTTTTTATTTCGGAAAAATAAGGCTAATTAATGACACTTTTTTCCCAAAGAAGATAGAAGAAACACACAAACCTCGAGGTATCAAAAGATTAGTAGAGAACTGTCATTGATATTCGATCTGATTTGGTCTGAGCCAAAAACCCTTCCACAATTAATTTAGATCTTTTGGAGGACGAGATGTTTATGTTAGGGTTTTTGTTAAGGGTAAAACAAAATGTAGATTGTTAACACCCCATTATATCTCGTCTTGAAAATATCTTTGAAAATATATTAATAATATTTAATTTTTTTTCACGAGGAACCAAGGAAAAATCAAAGGAGGATTTCTTCAAACAATCCGATCACAGCCGTTGAAGATGACGTTCTCGCAAAATCGAGTATTCCTGTGCTTAAGTCACCCACATCCGATGGTAGAAAATCACGACATAAAGTTTGATGTACTCGCTAATAATAAGTCATATTTTGAAAAATTAAAAAAGAAATGTAGTATTCTCAAAATTCCAGTTTCTCAATAAAATATTGTTAGGAATTTTAAAACGTTAATATACACGTTAGAATTAAATGCATAAATTACTATTTTGCCCTTGGAAAGGCCCAATAACCTATTTAAAAATAAATCACTTTCTTGACTTCCATCAATAAAGTGATTTTTGAATCATTTTGCAAAATAAAATAATATGTATGTGTCCGTGAAAAACAAAAAAAAAAAAGAAAACTCAGAGACACCAATTAAGGTCATTTTTTATCAGATTTAACCCCAATTTAACTATCTTTTCGATCCAAATGCACTCTATTCGTTTTCACTTTCCGGTATAATGTTAACTCAAGAAGTTAACACCAAAAAGTTTACATCAAAAACTTGGATCATATGTCATGTTTTGTACAAATCTAAATTCATTTAACTAGTGCAAGATCACGCTGAATAATATTACTTGAAAATATTCGAATATTGTGCATGAAATTAAGAATGATGTGAACAAAATGGAAAACATGGTTGCATTAGGATTGTTGAAATACCCCAGGTAGCACTTTCCTGAGATCAAAATCATACCAATTTATATACCGTATTTTTTATTTTATCCTTGGCCAAAGCACTGTTTGGAGGACCAATGGAAGTGTGCTGTGTGGATTCCGTCCCTATAGGGTCGGCCATCTTTTCACCAGTTTTGGGTTATAAGTATAGCCCTCTCAAGTGTGTTCATGGCACCATTTTTGAGCATCTGAACGCCACACTTCGAAACTTTGTCATTCTCTCTCCTCATGTCCCCTTCTAGAAGACTTTGAACCAAGCAATCTGAAAACTAGAAACTCCCAAAACAGAAATTATCGATAACCGCCGTTTCTTTCAGTCCAATCCTCATCTTTTTTTCTTTTACACTCTTTTAAGCAATGGATCTTGTTTAACATAATAAGCAGTGGCTCTAACCCTTTTACAATAGGATTTAACCATCCCTAAGCCAAACTTGTGTCAATAGAAAATTGAGGTTTTTTTGGGTCTATTTTTAGCCAAGATTACGCCTCTAGATACTCTAGAAATACTCAAATTCTAACAGAGGTGTTGCCCAAATATCAACAAGAATTCTTGAAAAGATTTCTTATTGAAAATAGTGGGTTCTAAATTGCCTTATATGATTTTTAAGCCCACCATATTCAATAGGAGATATTGATTGAATTCTCACATTGCCCGTATCTAGGCAGAGATGTTGTCCAACCCTATATTACAATAAGTAGAAACTTAGGACAGATTAGAAGAGGAAGAAAAGAAAAAAAAAACACATGCAAATGTTGAAACTTTGAATAGGCGACCTTTTCATGAATTATAAGTATCTAGATATTGCTGACTAATTAAATTGATACAATGTTATCATTGTTCCCCAAAATTCTATTTATTTTGAGGGAGACTGTGGAGAAGTGAGAATTTTTTTTAACCTCAAGCATGATTTGATAGGGGTGAAATTTTTTCATAATTATTATGCTCAAACTCAAAATAGACAAACCAAATACCGAATGAAGAGGTTGATTATGTTATGAAAGAAATCTACGAACGAATATGTGGTAATCACTATGGAGGGCGAGCCTTAGCCCACAAAGCGCCATAGGTTACTACTGGCCCACGATGGTTTGAGACGCCTTGCATCTAGTAAAGAAATGTGACAAATGTCAAATGTTTGCAACTATACCGAGACTATTAGCAACGAAGACGACGGTCATCACTTCCCCATGGCCGTTTGCTCGGTAGGAAATTGATTTGGTGGGATCATTTCCGCTCGAGAAAGGACATACTAAGTTTGCTATAGTGACCATCGACTACTTTACAGAGTGGGTGAAAACTAAACCAATAGCAAAAATAACAGAGGTAAACACAATTAATTTCATTTGGAGATCAATACTATGTTGGTTTAGAATAGCAAGGGTGCTAATAATAGATAATGAAAAGCAATTTGACTACAAGAGTTTCAAAGAGTTCTGCGACTAGCTGGGTATTCGAGCACATTACACAACCCTAGCTCACCCTAAAACAAACCGGCAAGTTGAAGTGATAAACTGAACACTAGTAAAAATGATCAAAACCAGGCTTTAAAATGCCAAAGGACTCTGGGCAGAAGAGCTGTCAGGCATTCTGTGGGCCTATCGAACCACTGCATGAACAGTCACCTGAAAAACGTCATTCATGTTAGCTTTTGAAATTGAAGCAGTCATACCCGTATAGATCGAGTTGTCGAGCCCAAGACGATGCCTTTCGAAAAATGAATAATTAAAGGGCTCTCCGAGCTAACCTCACATGCTCGAGCAAGCAACAATTCGAGAAGTAGTGCATCAACAAAATTGAGTGGGTTATGCTCAATTACAGCTGGCTACACAACTAATACAACTGGCTTCTAACAGCCTTCCAACTGATAACCAACTTCTATTGGTTAAGTTCCTTCTGTGTGCTTAACAAAAATGACAACTTTTTTTTCACATATTAGAAATGAGAAAATTTATATTTTTTAAAGTAGAAGATCTTACAAATAAAAAATAAAAAAATGAGAACTTTTCATTTTTCACATAATTATGTTAGGATTCTATTTTTTTACAGTACGATCTATCTTATTTTTTAACATTTACTAATCTCTAAAAAAATGTTTAAATTGGAAAATTGTCATTTAAAAAAAATAAAAAATATTTTACTGAAAATGAAAATTATTTTTTTTTTGAAAAGGGAAAATCTCTCATTTTCTCATTAAATATAACGATAAGTTTTTTTTTATTTCGTGACTAATTAATGTCTAAAAACTAAGACAAAATTATAATATAATGAAAAACAAGTTTTTTTTGTTTCTTTGTTGTGATTTCTCTCATTATTCATTTTCTAGTTTAAAAATGTAAAATTGGCCGTTTCTCATTTGTGCAAATGAAAAGATTATCATTTTATTGTGAAAATGAGAATTTTTTGTTTTTATTTTTTTAAAATCTTTATATTCAATATAGGTTTTTTTTATAGATCCCTACTAGGAGGTCCTAAATATAAAAATATATATACTAAAAGTTATATAATTTTAAATTTTATAAATGCAAACTAATTGCATAAGAGTATTTTTTCACTCTTATTTAATTCTCTATCTATTTTTCTCTTTTCTTTTACTCTCTCTCTCTCTTCTCTATTCTTATTCTTATTAAGGGTATTTTAGAAACTTTATATTAAAACGTGACTTACTAGAATATAATTTTTAAATTGAGATTTAACACTAAACAAGTCTGAATAATGTGACCTCTTGCTAAATTTCCTAGTTTTTTTAAGTGATTATTTATTTTTATATTACCTAAATTAATCATCTAAAAATAAAATAAATAAAAAACAATACAAAGAAAAAGGTTATTTTTGTAAATAATTATTACTATATTTTTTCTTTTTAATGAAGACTATCCGGACAAGGTAGTAGATTTTTTTTTCTCTTATTAATCCAAATAAAATGAAAAAACATTATAATTTTTTCACTTTTTTCTCTCATAACTTAAGGAGAGTATAATCAGTACACTTTTTCCTCTTATTAATAACCAAAAGCATTATATCTAATTATAAGAACTCTAATAATGTAATTATTGTTTTTCTTAAAATAATAAATTCTTACTATTAAAAATTTATTAATCAAAAAAAGTTATTATCCACCCTCTCGATTAGGAGTGCATACGGATCGGATTGATTCGGTTCTTAACAAATTTGATAATCGAACTGTGACTACTACTTCTATAAATTTTAAAACCAATCTAAATCGTTAGATCTAGTGGAATGGAATTAAAATCGATTCGTTAAAATGGATCGATTCTAATTTCTCATCCTAAAATACTAAAAATAGGACCATGAATATTCTAATAAATAATGTAATAAAATAGATTTTATAAGTATCTAGAAAATATACATCTTTGGAGAAAAATACCATAGAATAGAGGGGGGTGAAATATATTTGAAATCACAAAAAAAAATAAAAAATATAGTTATAAACTTGCAAAAATAGCCATATGATTATTATAAACTTGAGGTAAATTTAATACAAAATATTATTTATATATATATGTATTAATTATTATATAGTTAAATATTATATATGTGTGTATATATAATTATAAATTTAAAATAATTATTATATAACATATTTCAAATGATTCGATTTGATTCTAAAATAAAATCGTAAAACTAAAATCAAGAACCCAATGGTACCATACAGTTCTCTTTTTTTTTTGTGATCAGAAATTGAATCCGTAAATAAGAAAAACCAAATCAAACCACCGACTTGGACCAATTTTGTAGATTAGTTGATTTTTAACAGCCCTACTCTCGATTAGACTTTACTATTGCCATTCACAGCCTAATAAATGGTCTTTAGGAGGAAATAGGGTTAATTAATTATTTATTTGTTTTACAAAATATATAGAAAATTTAGTCATACTATTAATTTTCTTAAAATTCTAGTCCTATTTTAAAAAAATTATAAAATATGACAATTTTAGCCATGTCTCTCCAACAAAAAAACTCTAGCCGCTTCTCCAATAGAAAGCCCTAACCACCTCCTGCGGTTGACCATCTCTGTCGACCACCTCTTCTTGCTGTCTTTGCACCACCGCCTTTCTGTTGGGTCTAAAAGTCAAGATCCCTAATTGATATAAATGAATTAAGTCAAAAAAATTCGAACGGACAAGTACCAAAGCAAGCACCAAATTAAAATTTTTAATATTGAACAATTAAAATAATAATTCAGTATAATTCTCAAAGTTTGAAAAGAATTATACATTCGAAATCTATCTGGTTTGATTTTATTTTCAGTAACAAACTTTAGTCTATAGATTAACGTGATTATTGATTCGTAATTTATTCTTTAATTAAGTTTTCTACTGTATTCCTAAATGCCAAGAACTCGATTAAAGTGTGCGCTTTGTTCTTCGTGTTCTTCAAATTCTAACTAACTATAATTAGGTTTTCACAAAAAATGCAAAAACCCTAGTCTTGAAGACAGATTGGCTAAATATGGTGGCCAGTGTTTATAACAACATTTTTATAGATTATAGCAGAGATCTGTGGAGTAAATAAGAAATGAGCTCCTAATGTAATTATAAAATCCTACTTCAATCCAGAAGTAATTTAATAAAAATATAAATTATAATTTAATCTACTAAAGAATTATGATTGCGCACTCAGCTTTGTTTTTAAAATCGAATTATGCGAACTCTTATTATTAAATACATACCCTTTCACGTTAAAATTACAAACATCTGCCGATTAAATTAAATTTTTTATATTTTTATTTAATTAGTTTTTTTTAAAAAAAATTAAGATATTCTGCTTAACTTATTCGACATGCCAAATTATAAAATTCACCTGCAAAGTTTGGTACGGTCAAAACTTATAAACTTTCTCAATGAGATATCATCAATCCCGATAACGGGACATGAATTCCATTAATAATTAATATCCACTATATAAATAATGTTGTTATCCAGCTCACTGGAATTATTAACCCGTAAAAGATCGCACTCTCTAATAAATCAAAATAACGATCATTAAATATACGTGTATAATAATTATTTCGAAATTAAGAGTATAAGCACTCATAATAATTATGTGGTGTCAATTAATTTATATAGTTAGTACAAAATTAATTACTCAAACGCGGTCCTATTCAATATACACAAAATATACTAACACAATTAGCTGAAATAATTATTAAAATAATTATCGTTTTTCATAATCAAGATAGATCTACTAAAATATTGTGCTATAGTCGTACCGATAGTGTGTCAAACTCTACACATAAGATAATCTAATAAATGAAATTGTGTATAAACCACAAAAGATTAGTTTGTCTTATACGCAGAAGATTAGTCTTTTATTCTATATATTATGCTACAGTTGTACCGATAATCTAATCTTGTGTATAAGTCAAACTCTACACACCAGATAAAATACTATATAAAATAAAAGACACACATGCACAATCATTAAATAAATAATGAAAACACATACATTGGCTCATGAAAATTTTTATAAAAAAAATTAATTTTATTAATAAATAAAATTAAATATCAAAATTCAAAACATGATTTCTAGTATACGATCCTAACACCCGCTCCGGTCATGCTTAGCCCTTTGTCTCCTTCATCTTCATCTTCTTTTAGTTCTAAAAAATTTAACTTAAAAATTTCTTTAGTACAAAAAGAGTACAAGAAGAAGACAACTTAACCCTTTGTCTTCTTATTATTCATCTAGTTATTATAAATTTAATTGAGAATTTTCACAGTAAAAAAAATTTCACCCAAAAATTTCTTAGTACACTACGGAAATGGCAAAAAGAAGAAGTTGGCCGTTTGTTAAGAGAAAAAGAAGACGTAGACGGTGCCATAGAAAAGGTGTTGATGGCGCCGACGCAAAAGGCGAGGTCGGTAGTAAAGGTTTAATGGCTACCGATCCCTCTACACCTCAGAGAAGGGCATCCGCAAGGCTGAAAAGCCCTTGCACTATAAAGGCTCCTCCTTACATCACGTCATCCAAAGATTCATGTGCCAGGACGACGATTTCATAAACCACAACAGCACCGGTGGTGAGTCAATATACTGCGCAAATTTCGCTAACGAGAACTTCATTAAGAAGCACACTAGTCCTGGAGTGCTCCCAATGGCTAATGCCAGCCCGGGGACCAACAGATCACAGTTCTTTATCTGCACTACCAAGACCGATTGGGTCGACGAAAATCACATCGTGTTCGGCCAAGTTGTGAAAGGTATGAAAGTGATGTGGGCAGTGAATAAGGTTAGATCTAGTTTTGGAAAGACTTCGAAGACCATGCCATTTTTTTCCTTTTTCTCGTTAAGTTTTAAAGTCAGCGCAGAGATATAGAGAGAGAAAAGAAGAGACGGTTGTGCAATAATATGAAAAGAGGTTGAGTTTTGGAAGCATATTTGATATACGTAGTACAATACGCTAGTGTTTAGCTAGCAATACCATGACAACGACAATGGGGTGTGGTGTGTGTTAGATGAGTCGGGATGGTGTTGCGTTCACCGCCATGAGTACATTAAGAATATGTATTCGATTGATCAAAACCATTAAATATTGAATGTGAAAATGACTTCTAAAGTCATGTGGCTGAATAAGGTAATATGGAAGACAATAAGCCTTGTCCCACATTGGAAGTTCATGTAGAACTTGGTGGATATATATAAGGCAACTTTAAACTAAGGGTTGGGCCCCTTGGGAGTACCCAATTTTGTGGAAGGGAGATGACCTACCCAATTGTGGATTCGACCCTAACTACACGTGCGTGCCGCCGATCGGTCGTGCGGGGCTGGGCTCGGGTTACGGGTCCTTGAATAGGATCTTATCTTTTTGGTAAAAATTTATTTAATTAAACAAATCTTGAATTTATTTTTAAATAAATAAAATCGTTAGTTGTTAGTTTACCGTTATGAACCAGAACAAGTGCGCCTGCTTGGTTCTTATGAACCGACACGGTTCACACTAGTTCGGGTTTTGACCGAACAAGTGTCTCTTCAACCTTAAATAACCATTCTCGAGTCCTTCATCAAATACAAAAAAAATTCATCTGCATCTGCATATTCTGTCTACAAAACAGAGAGAGTACAAGCATTGGTTGGTTCACCGTGCACGCAAATTGCAGTGTTTCTTTTGCGTGCGAGAGACTAAGTATTCTTGGGAGACAGACGTCCGAATCCATAAGCACCACTGCGATGGGCGAATCTTCTTTAAGGACAAAATGTTATTCACTTGCTTTAGTCTACTTCCGTTTGTTTTAATCTACAGAATTGTAAGTTTTATATTTTAATTTCATTACTGTTATTTATTTATTTTTCTCTGCCTTCGATTCTATTTATTCTTGTTTTACAATCTATTTTAATCTCACATATAACAAACTGATTTTATTATTTTAATTATGAGTTTATTTATATATTATTAAATTTCATTTTATATGTATACATATATACTGTTGCGCTTTTTCTTTTTTACAATCTTAAAGCAAATTTTTTGTTTCTGTTCTTATACTGTTTTATTTCTTTATTGTGGATTTTGTTTTATTTCCTACAGTGCATCTAGTCTTGATTATAGATTTTACATTTTTTAACCCAAAACTGGTTTATGCCTTAATGCTTTGTGACATTCCGTTTGGGTGCATGGGTTTAATTCATTTACACATAACTAATTATTACTTCTAAGCATGTCTGATTTAGATTTGTTTGCTTCCTGAATTATAAAAGTGGTTTTGGCTTTTTCGTATTTGGATTTAACGATTTTCAATAATTACTTTTATATTATTCTTGAAATTTTTCTATACAAATTTATCACGAGTTTTATATCAATCAAATGGGCTTTGCATGATCCAGATCATCTTTGTTTGCCGAACATTCTGTTGGAGTTATAATAACTGTTTGCAAGACTAGATCTTTCTATTTTTATATTTTTGTTTTATAGTTTACTTTCTTATAATAATTTTATTGATTCCTGTCAATAAAATAATAATAATAATAATAAATAAATAAATAAAACAATGTATATCTATATATATTTTTCTAATTGTGCTTATTTATTTTATTTATTCATGTTCTTCTAGTTCAATTTTAAAACTGTACTTATTTATTTAATTTATTCATGTTCTTCTAGTTCAGTTTTAAAACAGTGTATTAAAAAAAATTTTAAAAATAAAATAAAAAAATAAAAAGGGATTTTATTGTTATTATTTTTGAATTGTGCTATATTTCTGTTCAACAGAAATGGCAACAGATACCAATCACGGTTCTGTGAGTGTACAAACACCGGTGATGTGCCCACTCCCGTTCCAACGGCTGTATTTGCACGAGTTATACCTCAAATATCGACTACCGTTCCGGTGAATCATGAAGAGAAGCTCAAAAAATTCAACGGGAATGACTTCAAAAGGTGGCAACAGAAGATTCTATTCTATCTGACCACACTGAACTTGGCAAGATTTCTACAAGAAAATGCTTCAGTACTGAAAGAGAGTGAATTTGACAGGTAAATTTCTGCCGCAGTGGAGGCATGGAAGCATGCCAACTTTTTATGCAGAAACTATGTCCTCAATGACTTGGACAATGCACTGTACAGTGTTTATTGTACCAAGCAAATTGCAAAAGAACTGTGGGAATCATTGGACAAAAAGTACAAGACTGAAGACGCTAGGATGAAGAAGTTTATTGTCGGCCGTTTTTTTTACTACAAAATAGTTGATTCTAAGACTGTAATCAACCAAGTCCAAGAACTTCAAGTAATTCTGCATGAAATTCAGGCAGAAAGAATGTCTATAAGTGAGTCATTCAAAGTGGCAGTAATTATTGAAAAATTACCGTCATCTTGGAAAGAATTCAAAAGTTATCTGAAACATAAGCGCAAAGAGATGAAACTGGAGGATCTCATAGTACGACTGAGAATTGAATAGGACAACCGTGGTTCAGAGAAGAAGATGAGAGGTCAATTTGTGGCTAAGGCTAATGTTGTTGAACAAGGGCAAGGGCATACCAACAACAATAAAAAGAGAAAGCATTCTGAGCAAGGGTCTTCTCATGGCCCGAAAGGAGGTGCGAGCAAAAGGTACAAGTTTAAGAGGAAATGCTTCAAGTGTGACAAGCAAGGACACCGTGCAGCTGATTGTCAGAGCAAGCAAAATGTGCAGGCAAAATACCATAAGAAGACCCCGCAGGCTCATGTGACTGAAATGGAGAATCTCTTTAATGATGTGGATGATTTGAGTCTGACTGCAGTGGTATCTGAAGTAAATCTTGTGAGTTCAAATCCTAAGGAATTGTGGGTGGACACAGGTGCTACTGGACATGTTTGTTATGAGAAGAGAATGTTCACTTCTTACAAACCAGTAGAACATGGAGAGCAACTCTTCATGGAAAACTCCTCAACTTATAAAGTTAAAGGACAAGGGAATGTGGTTTTGAAAATGACATCAGGGAAGGAACTGACTCTAAAGGATGTGCTGCATGTGCCAGAAATTTTCAAGAATTTGGTGTCCGGGTCGCTGCTGATTAAGAACGGATTTAAGTTGGTTTCGAGTCTGAAAAGGTTGTCCTCACAAAGAGTGGGGTATATGTAGGAAATTGGTACATGTGTAACGGCCTCCTTAAATTAAATGTAATGACAATTGTTCCATCTATCAATAAAATTAACACATCTTCTGCTTACTTGCTTGAATCTTCAAATGTATGGCATGGTAGATTAGGACATGTTAATTTTGATACTTTGCGTAGATTAATTAATTTGGACTATTTACTTAACTTTAATATAGATTCAAATTATAAATGTGAAACTTGTGTGAAAGCAAAGTTAACGAGACTTTCTTTTCATTCAATTGAAAGAAGTTTTGAACCACTGGATTTAATCCATACTGATGTGTGTGATTTGAAATTTGTTCAAACACGCGGTAAAAACAAATATTTTATTACTTTTATTGACGATTGCACTAAATATAATTATGTGTATTTGCTGAGAAGCAAAGATGAAGCCTTAGACATGTTTAAACATTACAAAAATGAGGTTGAAAATCAACTTAGCCGAAAGATTAAGGTGATTAGAAGCGATAGAGGTGGTGAATATGAATTCCCTTTTGCTGAGTTCTGCTCTAAACATGAAATTATTCACCAAACTACTGCACCTTATTCTCCACAACAAAATGGAATTCTTAAAAGAAAAAATAGAGCATTAAAAGAAATGATGAATGCTATATTGATAAGTTTATGATTACCACAGAACTTATGGAGGGAAGCGATTCTAACCGCTAATTACATTTTGAACAAATTACCTCTTAAAAAGATGAATAATACTCCATATGAATTATGGAAGGATCGAAAGCCCACCTATAAATTTTTGAGAATGTAGGGGTGTTTAGCTAATGTTATGGTTCCTACTCCAAAACAAGTGAAAATAGTACCAAAAACTATTGACTATATATTTATTGAATATACAGAAAATAGTAGTGCATATCGATTCTTAGTGCATAAGTCAGATATACCAGAGGTTCACGTGAACACAATTATTGAATTAAGGAATGCTTCATTTGTTGAAGATATTTTTCCCTATAAAATCATACAAGAACCAAGTTCAAATAAAAGAACTTTTGCTACTGCTTTTGGCAATGAGAAAGAGAAAAAAGTAGAAGGTTCCGATGAACCAAGACGTGAAAAAAGAGAAAGAAAATCAAAGACCTTTGGTCCATATATTCTCACTTATATGCTAGAAAAAGAGCCTATGAGTTTTAAGGAGGTAATGTCCACTCCTGAAGCTCCTTTGTGGAAGGAGGCTATAAATAATAAATTTGAATTTATTTTACAAAATCACACTTGGGTACTGGTGAATTTACCACCAGGATGTAAACCTCTTGGTTGCAAGTGGATTTTTAGAAGGAAGTGAGAGCAGGTGGCTTAATTGATAAATGCAAGGCTAGACTTGTTGTCAAATGTTACAGGCAAAAGGAAGGCCTAGATTATTTCGATACATACTCACAAGTTACTCGAATAACTTATATTAGGATGTTGATTGCTATAGCATCAGTATACAATCTCCAGATACATCAAATGAATGTTAAGACAGCATTTTTAAATGGTGAATTGGATGATAAAATCTACATAGAACAACCAAAAAATTTTATTGTTCCTGGACAAGAAGGAAAGGTTTGCAAGCTTGTTAAATCATTATATGGTTTAAAGCAAGGACTAAAGCAATGACATAAAAAATTTGACAGTGCTATGATGTCAAATGATTTCAGCATAAATGAATGCAATAATTGTTTCTATATTAAAGAAACAAACAAATGTTGGTTATTGTCTGTCTCTATATGAATGATGTGCTTATTATCGGTAGCAATAATGAAATTATTAAAGCTACAAAAAAACATGTTAAGGAGTAAGTTTGAAATGAAAGATATAGGTATTGCAGATGTAATACTATGAATTAAAATCACTTGAACATCTGCAGGAATTGCTCAATCTCAATCTCCTTATATTGAGAAAATACTTGAGAAGTTTAACAAGTATGCTGATAGTCCAGCTCAAACACCAGTAGATGTGAATCTTCATCTATCCAAAAATAAAGGTAAAAGCATCAATCAACTAGAGTATTCACAAATCATAGGCGGCTTAATGTACGTAATGAATTGTACACGGCCCGACATAGCGTACGCAGTTAATAAACTGAACAGATACACAAGTAACCCAGGAGCTGACCAGTGGAAGGTAATAATTAGGGTTCTTCGATATCTGAGGTGTACCCTAAATTATGGACTGCACTATACGAGATATCCAGCTGTGCTAGAGGGATACAGTAACGCGAATTGGATATCTGATACTAGAGACAACAAATTCACAAGTGAATATGTCTTTACATTGGGAAGTGCAGCAGTGTCTTGGAAATCTTCCAAGTAAACGTGTATCGCAAAATCTACAATGAAATTTGAATTTATTGCTTTAGATAAAGTAGGAGAAGAAACAAAGTGGCTTCGTAATTTTTTAGAAGATATTTCAATGTGGTCTAAACCAGTGCATGCAGAGTGAGTTCAACCTTAATCAAACACGCGCCGCCGCCGCCCGCCCGCCCATCCGACCGGCCAGGCTAAGAAATAGGATATTAATTTTACATATATGACCCATAATTAAAACCTTCCTATTTTCTACATTTTTTCCCTCTGATCCATTGTCTCGATTACTCAAAATTCCATTAACTACTTCCCATTGCCTTCTTCAAAACACTGCTTCTCGGGCATCTCTCCGCACACACATCGCTCTATCTCTTTCTATATCTCTCTACGGGCCTTCTAC
>JAOTRH010000082.1:0-24458 GCA_034768845.1 Heliamphora exappendiculata
GAAGGGTAAGCATTAGCGTAAAATCTTCTATAATTATAAATATATAATAATTTATTTCTAGTTGAATTTCTCAAATTGCCCCACTAGCTGAGCCATATGAGTGGTTGAGATTGCAACACAAGTTTATGCCCCCACAAATTTAATTTTATTTAAAAAGAAGAGGAAGAGATTTTTTTATTTATAATTATTTTTTGGGATAATTACACTTATCTCCCATGAGGTTTAAACTTATTATAGGGACCTCCCTTGTAGTCTTTGAAATTACACTAACATCTCCTGAGATTTAATTTTAAATCAATTACACCCAAACTGTTAAAATTTTTGTTAAAATTTAATGGAAACTACCTCTCCCACCCCAAAATCACCATTTCCACCCTAAAATCACCATTCAAACCATCATTCTGACCCCAAATTTCAATGAAATGGTGATTTTGGGGTTAGAATGGTGGTTGTGAGGTGGGAAGAGTGGTTTTGGGGTGGGAGGGGCGGTTTTCGTTAAATTTTAACAAAAATTTTAACGAAAATTTTAACAGTTGGGGTGCAACTGATGTTAAAATTTAAACCTCATGGGGGGTTAGTGTAATTTCAGAGACTACATGGGAGATCCCTGTAATAAGCTTAAACCTCAGGGGAGGTAAGTATAATTATCCCTTTTGTTTTTTTAAAATATCTAAAATAATCTTTACTTTTCACTTTTAAGCTATATTAGTAGAGATGTGTGCTATAATCCTCTGAGAACTCATATCGGCATAACCAAGACAGCTTTAGTCTTTGAAGACAAGTTATAAAACTGGTTCAGCCTACCCGCATATATTAGGGCTACAGCAGGGACTTGGAGAGTAATTATGAGTAAGACTTCTAGTGGAACACGGACACGTATCAACGGTTTTTGCTATTAAGCAAACCTCATAATGGTATCTGGAATTCTGAAAAATCAGCAGCGACTTCTGTAATTTTCATAAAATACTGAATTACAGTTCACACCACTAAAGAACTATAATTGCACCCTAACCCATAATCTCAAGACCATATAGCATTGAGCTCCGTTATTAAATGCTTACCATTTTTTCCCACGTTAAGATTTCTAATATCCGCCAGTTAAATTTAATTACTGATAATTTAATTTAATCGGCATCTTAATATTCTTTAAACCCTTCCGCTTAATTTATTTGACTGCCGGATAATTAAATCCACCTGTAGGGTTTGGCCCGGTCAAAACTTATAAGTTTTCTTTATGGGGTATCGTCAATCCCGATCTTTCAGGACGTGGATTCCATCAATAATTAATATTCGCCATATAAATGATACCGCTATCCAACTCACCAAAAATATAAATCTATATAAGATCGCATCCTCTAATAAATCAAAACAACGAATATTATATATACGCAAATCAATAATTATTTTAGGATTAAGAGGATAAGTACTATTTATAATAACATTGGGATGTGAATTAATTTATATAGTCAGTATAAAATTAATTATCCCAAATGTCCCGTTCAATACACACCAAATTAAATATTATACAGAATATCGGACATCCACGCATAACATTAGAAATGATACACATACATTGCTCATAAAGATTTTCATAAAATTAAAAATTAATTTTATTAAAAAATAAAATTAAATACTAAAAATATGATTTTCAGTATACCAAACCTAATGGAGGCAACCCCAGAACCAGTCACCAAAGTACTCGCAGCCAGTTTAGGTCGTCCATTTAGCAACTAACCAACAAAATAGGAAGGTAAAGCCACCGCTTAACAAAAACCAGAGGTCCCAGGGAGGACGCATCTTTGCTCTGCAGGAGGAAGAAGTTGAAGACACCCAAATTATGCAAGGTATGCCCATATTATTCAATACCTTAGTCAAAGTGTTGTTTAATTTTGGAGCATCCCATTCTTTCATATTTTTGGCATATATTCAATCCCTGCCCTTGGAACCCAAAGTGTTAAGATCAAATTCTAAGCGTCGATACACCTTTAGAATATCACACGCGAGTAAACTTTATTTGTAAGACGTACACGTTGAGAGTACCGACACACTTATGCCATGTGACCTACGAGTCGTGGATTTTTATGAATATGGCATGATTCTCGGAATGGACTAGCTCTCTGGACATCAGACTATCATTAATTGCTGACCGAAGAAGATATGGGCACGGGTAGAAAATTGCACTATTATTTGGTTTCAAGGAGAATGATATGAAAACCTGACATCGAGTAACACAAAGGTGTGTAGATCAAGTAACTTCAACGAAAGATTAGCTAACATGCTCGCCGATACAGATGCCCTGTCAGCCACCGAGTTACCACGAGTTGTATGTGAATACGTGAACGTAACTTCGAGGAAAGCTCAGTAGAGATCCAAAGCAAGGTGCTTTGGGAGAAAAGTGATTCTATTAATAGAAGCTCTAGGGAAGCACTATGAAAGTGAGAAAGCCAACTTGAAGATGAGAAGGCACAATTCTAGTAAACCATCCCCAACCTTTCACACTAAGAAGTACGGGACAAAATTTCGGGGACAAAATCTGTTTAAGGGGGTAGTTTGGAACCACCCGATTCGGACCCTAGTTGCAACAATCTGGTTGATAATGACCTGTGTAAAAACCCAGCCCAAACCCTAAGTATTAGTGGCGGATAACCCACAAGGCCATAGAACACGAAAGATGTTTGAAATCCTAACTTGACTCGAAAACCCTAAGTTCGATTTAAAAACCCTAAAAATGTTCAAAATTCAAGTAACAAAGCCTTATCACCTGGAGAACCTCCCAATATTCTAAATTAAGTAATTATCATGAAATAATGAATTAAAAATTAAAAAAATTTCACAATTTGAGTAAAATGACCATTTTACCCTCAGTACAGTAAAAAATCTTTAAAATCCAAATTTTGACACATGGACACCTTAAATCAGATATTTAAGTACAATTAAGTAGAAAAGACAAGATAACATCCAAAATAACAAAAATAACCCTTACTAGCCGACCACCTTGGGAGTTGTGCCAAAAGTAGCTTTTTATTTTTTTTAAGCTTAAAAAGATGAGAAAACTTTTAAGCTTAAAAAGATGAGTAAAGTGTCAAATCAAGTATTATGATGATCCAAGACTTGTTGAATAATTAATATACATAATAATATGATATTATAGGCTAACAAAGGTAAACATATCATCATTGAAGTTCATACACACAAATAAATAAAAAAGCCACATTTTATCAAAATAGCTTAATTTGACTTAAGAGCCTACACCAATTTAATCAATTGCTATAAAAATTATGGTCACACATGAGAATACTAAATTTATTATAAACCTACTAAAATAATAAGATTTAGTAGGAAAAGACACCAAAAATATATATCAAATTAACTTTTAAAATATTTTCTTGCACAAAATGTCACGAAAACCGAGATAAAACCCCAAGATTGATGTAAGATCAGATTTTGGTCTCCCAAACTGAATCTAGCTGACTTCCCACATGCCAAAATCTGAAATATATTTCTCAAAATTTGCACCAAGTCACATCCACCCATGTGAAATGAGAAAAAAGGACTTAAAAGTTATTATTTTGTTCCATCTCACATTTTCCTATAAAACCAAGCCAAACACCACTCCTTCCCTCTATGATTTTTGGCCAAGGGAGAGAGGGAGACCAGATTGTGAGTGTTCTTGAGTGTTCATAGAAGTTTTAGAGAAGAAAGAAGGGTTCCAAGAAAGGGTTCCAAGAAAAGGGGTCTTTGGATACCATAGTTCCAAAAGCTAAGTCTTACTGGTCTTCCACCATACTTTAAGCCCTCAAACAAATAAGTAAAATCTCTAAACCTTATGTCTAATATCACCAAAAATATTTCTCAAATCATCTCTTTAAACACTTCAAAAATCAAGAACCGAAAACAAATTGAAAAGGCCATGTAGTTGAGAAATAAGGGCTGTTATGTTTTGAATGATATGAGATATGGTTGTGTGTTGTTATGTTTGAGTTTGACGACTTAAAAGTGTAATGAAACCTTGGTATTCATGTCTAAAACACAAGCATGCAAAGAAATGAAACAAAATCTTGACATATCATAAGTAGAAGACTTGAACATATAAAGATTTGATTTTTGAGAACTTGAATATTTCTGCCCTGATCTTTGGAACTCCATAACTCCACGTAAAAATTTGATCTAAGAATGTTCTTTATGTCCAGGTTTATCTTTTTTTGGTATCTTTCATCAAAAGTTAGTTTCAACTCATTTGAGTGAGTAGAACTCGAGATATTGCAATTCTACCAAAGTATGTCATTTAAAAACCAGTCGACAATACCGACCTAAAAATCATTGTTTACAATAAGATCCGAGTTTTAGCCAAAACACAAAGCTTGTCGATAACATGTATGTATAACTACCCACCAAAAATGAGCATAAAATATTGAGATTTGATAGGTAAAAACCCATTTGAAACTCTCTGTTGTGGTTCAGCCATTAAAGGACACTTCTGTCACATATTATTGTATAGACAAAAACTCATATTTTTAGTGATCTAAGCCAAAAGTGGTCTACATGAATATTGTAGGTAACATATTGAACTACTTTCTGTCCAAAAATTAGACCTAGATGACTCAGAAAAGTCCCTCAAACCTGTTTCAAACTATCTATTAAAACAAGTTCTGGTGTGAGTTTTGGTGGCTGATAGAATCTATTTTACAAAATAGCTTATATCTCCAACTTGTTTCAAACAACCACACCTATCAACTTTCCTACGATTTGTAGGGGACATGTTAACCTAAAACATATCTAAAAATGGGTTCATTTTGACTTGATTTGATGCCCTAAAATTGAGACCAACAGAGGCATATTTTCGATAAAAGTTTGAGAAAAGTGCTGAACTATTTTCACTTAGAATGTTTTATTCACCAATTTGCCTTAAGTTTTATCCTTAGTGTTAAAGATAAGAATTGTAGGAAGTTTTTTTTTAACTAAATGGTATTTAAAAAGCATAACTTGATTCCAAGTCTAGATGCCCCAAAATCCTGTCGACCCTTTTAATTTAATACTCGAATTTGACCTTAAAGATTGCTAAGTGTGATTTAAGTACCCTTTGTCGTGAGACCCGAGTTTTATATGATGATTGATTTGAATTAGTTGATTAGTATTTTTAAGTAAATGTAAGATGATTAGAACTCATGCCATAAAGTTTGAATTGTATCTTGAGAATTGTAACTTGCACCTCACATATTTGTACTTATGCTTAGTGAGTTGTACCATGAACTTTGCCATGCTAATTGATGTCATGCTATAGATAGGTGCACTTGAGATCCATATTATACATCATGAACATTGTCACTTACATTCGGTCATATTGGAGTCCATCTGTGTAAACTATTATTGGGATGGGTTATTGTCCTTCTTGGTTCTAAGTATAGGACGTCCCTAGTTGCCATTTTTAGAAATATTTTCGGATGTATTCCCCTTGTACACTCTGGGTGCGTCTCTAGTGTTTGAAATGGTTTATCATGGATATTGTTGGGCACCATGGGTTCATCGCTTGTATTCTGATTTTGATGGCTTATACTTTGGGTTAACACCGGTGGAGGCATCACGAATCTTAAGGTGGGACAAACCGTTTATTATATGACTGATTGATTGACTATCGAATTTTGTTGGCCTATAATATGGCATCACAGACCCCACGCTGTTACCATTGAGTAAAATAGCTGTGGTATGAAGCCTGTTGATGCATTTATTATTTGCAACGAGGTGCGATGATGGCTTTGATGATCAATTACCCATAAAAGTCTACTCTGGTAATTCCCAGTGTGGAATTCCTATTATGATCTGGGTGTATGTCGGGTTGAGCATCTGTATTGCATGCACGGCATCTCATACGCATGTTTATTGACTTATCTGCTACCTTGTTATAAATTTGTCTGTCTTCTTGACTTTAAAGTGTGCTTAAGTGTTACTTGGCATGCGTTATGGTAAATTTTGTTCCGTGAGATTGGTTAAAAGATTTTGAGTATTTTTTTACTTGGGTTTGGCTCATGGCATTCGTGCCACAAGTGAGGAGAAGTACTCGGAGGAAGTCGTCCCAAAGGAAGAGAAAGAACTCGAAGAACAAAGTGAGTTCCAAGAGCATGTGGACTCCACTGATGCATTCTGAGGATTCGAGACCTCTATTTTTATTCTTTTGTTTAGTTTTCCTGCAACCTTTGTAATGTTTGAATACCCATTGGTGAAACTGTAATCGTTATGTACTTTTGAACAGTTCAAACTCTTTTATAATGTAATATTTATGATATGTAAATATGAATGAATGGCTAGAATATCCCTTTATTTATATTTATATATGCCTTGATGCGCCCGGAGGACGGGGCGTCACAATCCTTAACAAACATAGGAGGGTTAAGACGTTGAAACTCTTGCATCGCAATAGTTGCCCTCAGCTCAGGTACTCTCTCTCCGCCCCTAGCGGCCTCGGCTAGCTAATGGATAGAGCTAACCATCTCACACAGCAAATCTACCCCATCTACAGGTCCTTGGGGTGCATTTGCATCCCCAGCATCAGGGATTAACACATCCTCTAGGCCCAAACCACGGCCTCGTCCTCTCTGCGCAGACATAACTTTTATATGAAAGAAATATAGAACATAACAACATAAGCTTTCATTCATCATGTTATTACCAATACAAAACACCTAATCATGCTAACATATAGCCATTCAAGATCATGTAAACACATCTCACATACCGAGGAGAACCGATAAAAGTGATGAGTCAATTTGGGTAACCCGCTTAGATTCCTTACTAGAAAATACGTCAGCCAAACACATTTCTAAGTTGACGTCCAAGGTTGTTAATCCAAATGCCAGAAGGCAAGATCAATCAATCATAAGGTCCAACCCCCATGCTCACGTATACACAGCATCCACATGCTTAATAGATTATCATATTCATGTTATCAAAATATTTAAATACATGCAATTAAGCACATACAACCATCCTCATAGGGTGATGCAACCTCTTCCCACGACTCTTAGCTATACGAACCCAGAGCTTTGATACCAAATTGTAACACCCCAATTTCCAAACAATAAAAACTCCATGAAACCCAAAACAAAAATAGAAATTTTTTTGTAAAATAATTCTCAAAACATGCCATTTAAACCAAAAAGGTTACCCCAAAAGATTTTCCATCCAAAAACCTCCTTTCGAGACAAAGCAGAACTTTTTCACACAGCGGCTGTCCGCTCGAGCGGTAAGACACCTGAGAGATTTTCAAGCTAAAGACTAAATTTTTTTTCCAAGTCTCAAAAACACACAAAAACCTTATCTTTGAACAATGATTTAAATAAGCAAAATATAGGGACAAACATTAGTTTGATAAAGAAACTTCTCCTTTCAACCAAAAAAAAACTTGGATACCAACGTTTTTATACCATAAGAAAACATTTCAAACCGAGAACTCCCAAACCAACATGAGCCCACGCCTCACATACAAACAACATATGAAGCCATGGCCTTATGGCCTTACATAACATGTTTTAGATTCCAAAACATACATATCAATACATGATCTCACAATAAAAAGGAAAACTAGGAAAAGTCTTATGCCTCCTCCGGCTTCTCTAGATCATCCCATGTGATCATAATCCGGCTTCTCTAGATCATCCCATGTGATCATAATCACCTGGAAAAGATTTTTAAAATCCCATGACGTGAGCCAAATCTCAATAGGAACATACTAGCAATATGAATTAAAAGTAAAACATGTTAACACGAATACTATGAACAATCCAACTCACACGAGCCTCAAAATGGTTTTCATTTCCAAAAACCACAAGTTTTCATATCATTTCATAATGTTCAACAGTATAATAAGCACACAAACAACCATGTTCACGTGCGTCTCGTACTCTTTCATCGTAGGATAGCACTAACCCAATCATTCAATTCTTTGCGGTCTTTCACCATTGGATAACTACCTGCCCGAATATGCAACTCTTCACGGTCTTTCACCATAGACCAATGGCTTATCCCAATACATAATTCTTCACGGTCTTTCATCGTAGGACAACGACTTGACCCAATATACAATTCTTTACAACGAAACATGATATGACTTAACAGATATAGGCACGCACATAGCTATGTACCAAACATCTAATAGCACACCATCATATCTTCCACATAGCCATCGAGATTAACTGACATCTCAACCGAATCATTTTACAACAAGGCTCAACCCTAAAAGTTAGCTCTAAACCTCTAGACTAGGTTTTTGCAAATATTCTCGTAACTCTTTTGGTTTTCAAAACTCATCTTTTCAAAAACCTCAGACACACCTAAATTCACCAACTTTGTAATAAACCACAAGATCGCACAACAAGCCTTTTTATCCAACAAACATGGTTTAAACACAAGGTTCAACAATAAATGCATTTTTAAACGGTAGAAATGCATATATTCACGTGTAGCACCCTTTTTAAAGCAAGATAGTCTAGAATCCTAGCTCAGCGAGTTAAAACTCAAAATTTTGAACACTGGCGAGAAACCAAAGTCACCAAAATGTGATTCCGTTTGGATGAACGCGAAGCCCATGGTAAAGATATCAAGGGTTGACCATCTGAACGCCAAGATTCGAACCCGAATCAAGCCGAAAGCTAGAGAGAAGGTAGAGTGTTTGAGTGATGTTTCTAGAGAGAGGAGAGGAAGCTTACACAAGAAGCTTTGGCATAAAGCTTAAGGCATGAGCTATCTTATAAATATCTCATGCCAGTCTGTCTGCTCAAGCGAACAGAGATCTGCTCGAGCTGTTCCCCACCGACTCAACTCTCTGCACCACCCCGCTCGAGCGATCATTGCTGGGTGAAAACCCGAACAAAAGATGCATGACCAAGCCCACACATGCATAACATATATAGAAACATAATGATCTATAACGATTAAAGCGCTAATCAATACATCGAATAAACATTACAAAAATAAAATAGAATCGAGTCTCACAGAAACAAAAGTTCTGTAGCAACATTTTTGTGAAAACATCCTCAAATCACTCCAATGTAACTTGCTTTCATTGTTATGAGTATAGAAACATTGTCACACATTGTCCACATAGAAAATTCTTTGATTTACCTATCAAGAGGGTTTGGGTTCCAAAAGAAACACACCTACATGGAACTAATACAAAATGATTCAAGAAAGTTTGGGTACCAAAAATCAAAACTTGATTACATTTGCAGGCGTGTCTCATGTCCTCATTTAAGGAGGGGATGTAGTATCTTGATAGTTCATGCTCAAGACACATGACAGGTGACAAGTCAATGGTTGCATCCCTCAAGCCTAAAAATAGTGGATTTGTGGCGTTTGGTGACAATAGTAAGGGCAAAATCATATAAATTAATTGTATTGGAAAAATTCATTTCCCTTATATTGAAAATGTTTTACTTCTTGATGGTTTGAAACATAACTTTTTTAGCATAAGCAAACTTTGTGATAATTAATTACCTAAAAAAAATTTGTGACAAAGGCCACAAGGTTGTCTTTGATCATTCGAAGTGTATTATGGAAGACTCAATTGACAACAAAATTATTTTTTAAGGTCATAGGCATGAAAATATTTACACTTTCAATCTAAATAAATTTTTTTAAAATGACACTAAGTGCTTAGCTACCTTGAGTGATAATAGTTGGTTATGGCATAGAAGACTTGGACATGCACACATGAACTTGATTTCAAAACTTTTGAGAAATGAGTTGGTGATTGGTTTACCTCAAATTAAATTTGAAAAAGACAGTTTGTGATGCATGTCAACAAGGTAAACAAGTTAGAAGTTCTTTCCAATCTAAAAATGTGATTCCTACATCTAGGCCCTTACAACTATTACACAT
This sequence comes from Heliamphora exappendiculata, assembly GCA_034768845.1. NCBI lineage: Eukaryota > Viridiplantae > Streptophyta > Magnoliopsida > Ericales > Sarraceniaceae > Heliamphora > Heliamphora exappendiculata. The sequence goes on from JAOTRH010000082.1 coordinate 9,871, forward strand.
GGACTTGTTTGGTTCAATAAAGACTCTTAGCCTTAAACGCAAGAGATCTGCTTTTGTTGTTAATGATGATTTCTCTAGATACACTTGGGTGATATTCTTAGCTCATAAAGATGAAATCTTTATCTCTTTTGCAAAACTGTCTCGAAAAATTCAAAATGAAAAGGTTTTCAAATTACAAGTATTAGAAGTGATTATAGTAGAGAATTTAAAAACAAATATTTTGAAAAGTTTTGGGATGAAAATGGTATAAACCATAAATTTTTTTCTTCTAGAACTCCTCAACAAAATGGTATTGTTGAGAGAAAGAATAGGACTTTGGAATAAATGGCTAGAACCATACTCTGTAAAAATAATCTACCTAGATATTTTTGGGTCAAGGCTGTCAACACAGCTTGTTGTATTGTGAATAGGGTCATGATTCGTGCTTTTCTTAAGAAAATTTCATATGAGCATGGAATGAAAGAAAATCTAACATCAGCTATTTTCGTTCCTTTGGGTGTAAATGTTTTGATTTGAATAACAAAAAAAACTTCTGGACAAGTTCGATACAAAATCTGATGAAAGTATTTTCTTAGGTTATTCTATATCTAGTAAAACTTATTGATTTTTCAACAAAAGAACCCTAGTTGTTGAAGAATCTATACATGTTGTATTTGATGAAACTAACTTAGGTTCTTTCAAGAAATTTTGTGAAGATAACTTAGTTGATATAGAAAAAGGTATTGAGGACATCTTTGTTAAAGACCAAGAAGAACCAAATCACAAGGAATCTACAAACCTGCTACAAAATGAAATCCAACAGGTTGCTGGAGCTTCAAATCAAGAAAATCCAAATTTACCTATGGAATGGCGGTATGCTCATGGTCATCCAAAAGACTTTATCATTGGTGACCCATTCTAAGGTATTAAAACTTGATCCTCTCTACATAATGTTTGTGGTAATTTAGCATTCCGTTTTCAGACTGAGCCCAAATATTTTGAGGAAGCTAAAACGATGAGTTTTGGATCCTAGGTATGTAAGAACAACTTAACCAATTTGAAAGAAACAAAATTTGAACTTTAGTCCTAAAGCCTAAGGAACACTCCATTATTGATACAAAATAAGTTTTTAGAAATAAAATAGATGAGAATGGAGTATTTCTTAGGAACAAAACTCGATTAGTAGGCCAAGGTTACAATCAAGAAAAAGGCATCGATTTTGATGAAATTTTTGCTCTTATTGCTAAGCTTGAAGCGATTAGGATGTTGCTTGCTTTTGAATGCTTCAAAATTTTCAAACTTTATTAAATGGATGTCAAGCGTACCTTTTTAAATGATTTTATTTCGGGGGAAATTTATATAAAATAGCCTCTTGGCTTTGAAAATCTTAATTTTTCAAACCAAGTTTACAAACTTACTAAGGCACTCTATGATTTGAAGCAAGCACCAAGAGCCTGGTATGAAAGGCTTAGCAAATTCTTAATTGAAAATGAGTTTTCAATAGAAAAAAATGATACAACTCTTTTTATCAAATCTCAAGAAAAAGATATACTTGTTGTCTAAATATATATAGATGACATTATCTTTTGCTCAACTAATGAAACTCTTGGCAAGGACTTTGCTAAGTATATACAGGAAGAGTTTGAGATGAGCATGATGGGAGAGCTTAATTACTTTCTTAGACTTCAAATCAAACAAACACAAGATGAAATTTTTATCAACCAATCCAAGTACATAAGAGATTTGTTGAAGAGGTTTCATATGCAAAAGGAAAAACCAATGGAAACTCCAATGTGCCCTTCAAAAAAGCTGTCCAAGGATGAAAATAGTAAAGCAGTAGAGGAAAAGTGATATAGAGGTATAATTGGATTTCTACTCTATTTAACTGCTAGTAGACCAAATATCATGTTTAATGTATGCATGTGTGCTAGATTTCAAGTCAATCCTAAATAATCTCATATGACTGTTGTTAAGCGCATCTTTAGATACCTTTTAGGTACACAAAACCTAGGATTATTCTATCCTAGAGGAATAACCTTTGAGTTATTTGGTTATTCTGATGTAGATTTTTCCAGTTGTAAAATTGATAGGAAGAGTACAAGTGGAACATGTCAATTTCTAAGACACTCTTCAATATCATGGTTTAGCAAGAAACAGAACTTGGTAGCATTATCTACAGCTGAGGCTGAGTACATTGCAGCTGGTAGCTGTTGTTCACAGGTTCTTTGGATGAAACAACAACTAGAAGACTATGGTAGACGTTTAGATCATATTCTCATTAAATGTGATAACACTAGTGCCATAAACATATCTAAGAACCCTATACAACACTCAAGAACAAAGCATATTGTGATTAGAGATCACTTTATTAGAGATCATGTTCAAAAAGGCAATATAGAACTTGAATTTGTAGGCACCAACTACCAACTTGCTGACATATTCACCAAATCTTTAAATGAAGAAAGATTATGCTATATCAGAAGAGAATTTCGTATGCTATGTGTTCCAAATTGATGCTTAAACTGCCATACTATTCGTGCATGTTCAATGCATCTCAATGCTTTTCATGCTTTATTTTGATGTGTGAAAAGTGTCGACTTAAAGAGAAAAAGGGCCGACACATGTGCGAAAGAGCTTACTCAAAACTATATAGTATCGACACATTTTGTTAAAAATGTAGACCCCAGCTATGTAGTGTCGACTCGATCCGTTTATCTTACTTTCGGTAATATTTGGGTCGACTCGTTGAAGAAGAGTGTTGACTCAATGAGCCGAAGGTGTGGACACCCTGGTAAATAGTGTCGACACAATTTCTGTCTTTGGACACCCTCTTGTCACGTGAAAAGTGTCCACTCAATTTCATTTAGTGTCGACACAATTCATAGAGTTTATATATAGGATGTCTATCCCTTTTTTCATTCACACTGAAAACCGTTTGCTTTTAAAAAGTCTTTTCGTCTCCTTCCCCTTCGTCCCTCACCGACGAACCCTAGAGTCGACTCCTCCCTCCTTCTTCGTCTCTTCCTCTCTCTCTATCACCGTCAATGCCACCAATGACGATGGGCAAGGGGAGCAAGCGCCCGGCTGAAGGACCTTCAAGCCCTAGGGCTACCAAGAATAAGAAATCGAAGACAACGTCGGGGACGATGCTAGTAGCGAACACATAAATGGATTCCACACTCAAGTTCTAATATTCCAAGTTCAAGAATCTTTACTTCGCCTCTTTTACGACTCGAAAGGTAATCCCCTATCGCTCTATTTATTTTTAATTTTATGATTCAATAGAGATGAAATTTTCTAAGTTCTTCTCCAATTTTGACTGGATGAACTTACTCTAAATTCGTGAACCTCATTACCTCACTCTTATTAAACTTTTCTATACCTATTTCAAAATCACTAACCCAAATGACATGACCATCACCACTTGGGTGAATGGTGTGGACATTTCATTGTCCTCTAAGACTTTGAATGAGATCCTCGATCTTCCTGAGAGTTGATTATTTGTTCCCTGCAACAAGAAGAAGAAAACCATTGATGGTTTCTCTTTCCCTAATGTTGTGAAACAAATCTTTGAACTCAAAGAGGTTGACCTTACCAAACCCCTTGAGGCCAACTCTCTCAAGCCCGAAATGAGAATTTTGCATCATTTTGTCAATGACATTTTTTTGCCCCAATTTGAGAAATTTGGTGATGTCACTTTTATGCATGTTTTCATTATGTGGTGCATTCTAGAAGGAAAAAGACTCAATCTTAGCTATCTGTATATTTCATATATGCTTCAATCTCATTCTAAGTCCAATTCCTCCCTTCCCCATGCCATGTTCTTGACCCGTGTGTTTTGGCATTTCGGTGTTGACCTGTCCATTGAGAAGGGACTTCCCTTTTCAAAGCATGACTTATATGGATAGTCCACTTTGAAACACATGCAGATTTCAAAGGTTGATGGTGTTTGGTCCATTGAACGTGAAAATCTTACCGCCCCTTCCCCTGCTCCACTATCATCTAGTAGAACCCTTTTTTCTGCCTCTGCTCTTGTCAATTCTTCTGTCCCTTTTGACATTGTTTCCCCTGTTCCTCCCCAGACCAAACTTGAGATTTCTGGCCCCTCCTCATATTCTATTCCTCTTGCTCCTCCTTCTATTGCCTCTGCATCTGCTCTACTAGTTGTGTAACATCCCGCTCCTGCAAGGCACCAAACCTGTACAAAGGGATGTGATCTCACCGCAGATCGGTGGGCAAAGAGAAAGACAAGGGATAAAGATATTAAGAGACCAAACAAGAACTTCTAAGCAACCACAACACCTTAATGTCAAAAGAGGTATAGATGAGCTACCAGAGATTTGCCATCCCAAGGGCATACATTACTTCTAAAACATCAAAAACCTCTAGGGTCTTATACATGAAGCTCTGCCAAAACTAAAAAAAACTAAAAAAAACTAAAAGAAAGAAAACTGAACCAAAACTACTCGACGACGCCTGTGGTGGACTAACTCCTAGCCGTTCCTGGTATTTGAAACTATGGAGGTTACAAGAGAGCGTACTTAACATTATCATGAACAGAAAAGAAAGTTACTTAGTTAAGGATAACTGAAAACCCTTTCTAAAAGAAGTTCATCACATTTTTCACGAAAATATAGAAATTGATGCATTTGCTTGAACATAAAGATATCACAGATTATACAGAACTATGTCAGTATTGTAAACAGAAATATGTTCCTGGCTTAACCATAAAAAATTTAAAATGCATGACCACTTTCTCGAATATAGACTTAAACACCAACAATGTTCAAGTAGTTGTCAACCTCACGACCGGGAGTTCCGACGGTACCATAACCTCAATTCTTAATGCACAGATAGCAACGTGATGAAATGAGGGCCACTTTACACCAAGCACGAGTGGTATGTGCTAAAACTTAGGACTCAACCCAAAAGCCTTAAAGGCAAAAACTCCCGCTTAATAGGAAACCTCCCCCATAGTTGGGTAACCTCCCTCATAACGGGATATAAAGAGCCAAAAATTCTTGTAACTTAGTACTTTGGAACAACCATACAACATTAACCATACTTTCATAGTAACATCATGCTAGCACAAAATATTATGGATAGTACACTTGAATTAAAAATATCATGGCTTCTAAAAACAATAAGTTCATGCGATCGTCAAACTAGTTATAATTCAAAACATACGCTTCAAAGCATTTTTATACATCATTTACATAAACTCAAGTTCAAGATAATGTCTAAGCACTCTCACCTTATCTTATATGCATACGAACCGAGCCTTTGTCAACGAGCTAAACTTGCTCCTTGGGTAACAAAACTTCCATGCCTAGCAAGCAAACATAACTTAACCGTCAAGACAAAGTTCTACCCCTCTTAGAACGTGAAGTACTAAAACGATTTTGACCATTGAATGTTTTCTTGATTTTTAGGGACCATGGTTACTTTCTTTTTAAGTTTAAGGGGTACTACGCACTTGTCCAATCCTTCACTTGTTTAAGGATTTAACTTAACCATTTATTTCTCTTTCCCAATCATTAAATTTTAAAGTACCGCAACATTTTGAGGTACTTAGACTTGGAATTGGATTATGAATTTTGGTGAAAATTTAGAATAAAATATTCTCTACAACTTCTATGTTAAACACCAAAGCTAAAACCTAAGAAAAATGGGTGAAATCTCATTTTTGGTGGGTCGATAGGTACATATTTTATCTACAACTTTCATGTTTTGACAAAAGTTCAGATCGCATTGAAAACTAGGGTTTTCAGGTCGGTGGTGTTGATAGGTTGAAAAATGACACACTTTGGTAAAATTGCAATATCTCGAGTTCTACTTATTCAAATGAGTTGAAACAAACTTGGTAGAAATATAACACAAAAGGATAAATCTGGACATAAAGAACATGCTTAGTTCAACTTTCAACAGAGATTCTCTTAGGGTCCAAGTCTTCTACTTATGTCATGTCAAGTTTTTGTTCCATTTCTTTGCATGCTTGTGTCTTTGACATTAATATCAAGGCTCCAGCACACTTAGAAGTCATCAAACTCAAAGATAACAATATACAATAACATCTCATATCCCCCATAAACATAACAGCCCCAAATCTCCAACTACGACGCCTTTTCGGTTTGATTTACGTTCTCGATTCTTAGAATGTTTAAAGAGATGTGTTGAGGGATATTTGGAGGGATCTTAGACATAAAGTTTAGAGATTTTACATACTTGTTTGAGGGCTCAAGGGATAGTGGTATGGAAGGACTTAGTTTTATAAAAACACCTCTTGATTTCTTTGCTCCCTTCTTCTTTCTTTCTCTTTCTTTTTCTTCCTCAAACTTATAGAATACTTCAAGAACTATGAAGGTCTGATTTTTCTCCCCCTCTTGCACAAAAATATCAAGGGATGAAGAGGGTGTTTGGCTTGATTTATACAGAGAATGCTAGGGAACATCATGATAGCACTTAAGTCATTTTTCTCCTTTTTCTCTTCCACTTCACATGAGTTCAATTATATGAGTTAACATGGTGAAAGTTTTGAGGCATATACATCAGATATTGGGAAGGGAAATACAGCTAGGGGGCTGTTTGGGGGATAAAAACCTGATCCCACATCAATCAAGGGGTTTTGCATTGGTTTGTGTGCCCTTTTGTGCAAGAAAATACATTAAAAGTTAATTTGATGTATTCTTTTGGTGTCTTTTTCTACTGAGACTTATTATTTTAGTATGTTTATGATAAATATAGTATTCTCATGTATTATCATAGTTTCCATAGCAATTGATTAAATAGATGTAGTCTTTTAAGTCAAATTAAGCTATTTTGACAATATCTAACTTTTTGACTTATTTTGTTGTGTATGAACTTTAATAGTAATTTGTTTGCTTTTTTTAACCTATAACACTATATTATTATGTATATTACTTACTCCACAAGTATTGGATTATCATAATGCTTAACTTAATACCTTTTTCATCATTTTAAGCTAAAAAGAAAGCAAAAAGTCACTTGTTGGCACTCTTCTCAAGGTGGTCGGCCACTAAGTGATATTTTTGTCATTTTTGATATTATATTATCTTTTGCTACTTAATTGTACTTAAATTCTTGATTTAAGGTATACATGTGTCAAAATTTGAGTTTTTAAGACTTTTCGAGCTTAACCCTTGTCTTAAACGACTTGTACTTATAACTTTGAATTCTTATCCTCAGCATTAGGGTTTTAATACATGCTTGTATGGTTCCCACTCTATCCCGGGTCTCGGGGTCAAAAGGTTAAACAATTGGGCCGATTCTTCTTACTGAACTTAGGTTCGAGATTTCGTTCCTTTTGAGATGTTCTTTCTTTTCTATTCGTATCTTTGAGTTTGTGTTATTAAAAATTGGTCCCTCCTCACAAGAGTTTGCTAAGCTTGTCTCCCTTGTCAAGGAATTGACTACTTTTGTGGCATCCTTTCAAGCGAAAATTGATGTGGACCTTTTTGACATCGGTTGCAAAGTTCCCTCCATCTCCGATAAGGTTAAATATATTGACAAAACCAACCATTCTCTGCGAAAGAAAGTTGAAAATGCTTGTGATGCTGGGATCTCGATGAGCAAGACCATGAATGACAGTGTAGCTTCCATTGTAAAAGCCAACGTTTCCATTCTTCAGCAAGTAAGGAAGGAATACGACGAATTAGTCGTCATTATTGTCTAACAAAATTCTAAGAAGGTCAAAGAATATCTCAAATGGATTCAAGAAGCTTGGGCTAAACAGTTTAAGCCTAAGGAAACGAAGGTAGAAAAAGAAGCTCGATTGAAGTGCGAGGCAAACTTGGTTTTGGCAGCCACATTTGCAGTCATGGCAGAGCAAGAGTCCAAAGCTGAAAAGGCCACCTCCTCAAAAGAAAAGGCTTATGCAAGGAAGCAAAAACAAGAAAAAAAAGCCTTTAAGAAGTTTATAGATGAGCCCTGATTTGTTTTTGATGATTCCAAAAGGGGAGAAAGTGAACAAAAGGAGAAGGAAGATAAGAAAAACATGAAGTTTTTGTTGTGTTTTGCTAAACGAGAAGATGTAATTTTTAAACATACATTTTTGTCTTTTTATATTGTGGATGTGTTTGTGGATGAAAACATTTCAATTTCAATTTTTTTTTCAAGTTATTATGTGAATGGGAACAAATGATGATTGTATGAAATCTTAACTTTTGTAAAATGATATTTCTCAATTTCATACCAACTGTTATATCCACTTATTCTCATGTTAAGTGCTATTCAAGTTTACTTGAATGCTTATATGGTTACTATGTATGTATGAAATGTATTTGATGCTTGGGACTTGACAATCATTGCACATGTATGCTAACTCATCTTGCCATGCTAAAACTTTTGGATGTTTAAGAACTTTTGAATGATGAACAATTTTTTTAATATTCAGAATGTCATATTGCTATAATTGCATATCTTATTTGAGGCATAAACATAAGGGAAGAACCCTTGTTAAATTTTTTTTTAAATATTTTCTAGAAAATATTGTAATCATAAAAAAAAAAGAGAGATTGCTAGTCTAAGGGCTTTTTAATTAGATTTTGATGACTTTCATAATTCATTTTTTAAATTAAATTGATTTAAAAAGATTATATTTTAATGTTTCTAAAAAAATGAGTGTTGACACTACATGACTAATGAGTCAACACCTTACGCTATTTGTGCAAATTTTTTGCATCGAATGAGTTGACACTAAGTGTTCTGTCAAAGAACATTATGAGTCGACAAAAATTGATATTTGAGTCAACACCTAAAGGCTAAGTACGCCTGAAACTCCAAGTGTGTCTACACCATTGAGAATTTGAGTCGATACCTTAACATGTTTGTCTAAGACGTTTTAGGTATTCATTTGAGTCGACACCAAACTAGCTTAGGTTGACACCATTAGTATTGGACCAGAATCCACTTTGGGACGACACCAACGCCATTTGAGTCAACACCAAGTAATCCATCGGATTCCTAACTTCGGGTAAAATGAGTCGACGCCAAAGCTAAATGGGTCGACACCAGAGCTTCAAAGACTTTTCCTAACTCCAACTCAAACGGGTCGACACTAAAGGTTTATGAGTCGACACAAAGGTTCTCTGCGGGAACAAGCAATTTGAGTCAACACCAAACAATTTTGAGTCAACCCCAAAACAACTGAGACCGTCCGCAGTTTTCTGAGTTGACACCAGATCAAAATAAATCAACTCTAAAACTACCGAGGCTGACTGCAACATTATGAGTCGACACAAAAAGAAGATGAGTCGACACTAAAATTCCAGTAGCTTGCCAGACAAAAAGAGTCAACACCAAAGACGATATGAGTGGACACTAAATGTCTCTCCTGGAAAACTGAAGTAATGCTTGAGTTGACACCAAAAGCTCCATGAGTCGACACCACTGCGTAGGTAAGGAAGATGCAGAATTTGTGTGGACACTATTGAAGAAATGAGTAAACACAATCACTTGAGAAACCAAACCCTAGATATTTTGAGTCAACACGAAATGATTTTGAGCCAACTCCTGCGATTGATTTAAAATATCGCGCTGGTTCTAACAGGAAGATTTCAGTGCATTTAATGCTTCCACTAACCCACTAACGGCTATTAACTTCAGAAGGCTATAAAAAGAGTTAAGATTCAAAGCTTTAAATCTACTGGAACCTTTGGATACTATTCTATTGCTTGAATCAAAAGCTCAAATCTTTAAGAAAGCATTTACTACTCATTAAATTCCTCCAGCTAATTTCTCTCTCTTTGTTCATTTATTTTCAATCATTTCTAAAGAGGGTGAGTGAGTGAATTTTTTATTCCCATACATTTATTATAATAGAGGGTGAGTTACCCTTGATCCTTTAAGAGAGTGAGTAATATTTTTTAAAGAAGAGCTTAAGAGATATTAGAAAAAAAAATATGGGCTATTTTGTAGGATCTTCTTGAGGTTGTAAAAGGTTTTGAATGCGCCCATGAAGTATTCTATCTTAGTGAAAATTCTCAAGGAGAGTCTTGAGGAGTGGACGTAGACTTGGAAAAAATCGAACCACTATAAATTTTGTTGTCTGGTTTATTTTCTCTCTAATCTCTTTAAATTTTTTCATTACTTTATTTCTTAATATACTTGCTATATTTGTTTAAAAAATTAAAAGGCTTTGAAACGGTTTTTAAAATAGTTTTTATTTTTTTTAAAACCTAATTCTCCCCCTCTTGGGTTACCTAGGACTAACATTACCCATTCTCAAGTTCCATGAAACCCACTTATCAAGAAGATGATCCAATTCCCAATTTATCAAAAATTTGACAAATTTAACCATTTTGGGTTCAACGACCCAAACCCCCCCCCCCCAAATCTCCAAGGTTTTGACAAAGACAAAACCCTAACTTTCCCAAAACTTAAGTTAAAGGCTCTCGCATGATATTAACAAGATCACAGCATCCTACAACCTCCAAGACCTAGAGATTTAACATGCATTAACCCAACCCATAACCAAAGGTTTCCAAAAATGTAGATTTTTTTTTATCTTTCCATTGATAAACACCAAATATACAACACATATCCAGCAAATTTTCATATATAATCATAAATCTTTCCTCTTAGATGATAAAGCAACAAGGACTAAGCCTCCAGCAAGCTCCACCCACAAAAATCGCTAATCAAAGGATGAGGAGGAAGCTCTCAACGCCTAGGATGTCTCCCACCGATGTATAGTCAAAGGATGAGCAAGAAAATCCACCAAGGAAGAGGGAGGAGGACTCAAGGGTGTTCCACTAACAACCCTAGGGTTTCTATCAGATTTGAGAGAGAGAGAGAGAGAGAGAGAGAGAGAGAGAGAATGAGAGAATAAAACAAAACACTTTAAACCCGCAATTCAAAGCCTCTCCCTGCCACATACCGCTCGATCGGTCTTGGGACCGCTCGAGCGGTCCCTCATTGGACAACACGTCAAGGAAAGAAAAGTTTATATAGTCTCCAAATTTTGTCCCAACGCCACGAGGCTCGCTTAAACAACTTTGATAATTAATTTCATACATAAGCAAGTACATAATTACCAGCAACAATCATACTCATGATCAAATTCTAATTTCTTCCCATCATAAAACGTTAGTTCACAAGGTTTAATCAAATATTTCAAATTAAAAATGATCGAATCCCTACAACTTCCTCCGCTTAGGAAATTTCGTCCTCGAAATTAGACTTGCATCAAGAGTTAAACAAATCGTGGTACTTTTCTTAAACTTTCGAATCTCGTTCCCACGTGGCTTCTTCAACGCCATGATGAAGCCAAAAATCCTTCGCATACTCAATGGTTCTCACTCGTAGGGACTTATTCTTTGGTGTCAAGAATTCTCTCTGGTCTTTCTTCATAGTTAATATATCATCTACTCTCAACTCCGTCCAATCTAAGACATGAGATGGCTCCGGCTCATACTTGCGCAACATAGACACATAGCAAACATTATGCACGGATGTTAGTTGTGGTGGCAAGGGAAAGCAATAAGTCACCTCTCAAATCCTATCAAGGATCTCAAACAGCCTAATGAAACACAGCGATACCTTTCCACTCTTCCCAAATCTCATCAAGCCCTTTCGTAGCGAGACCTTCAAGAACACATCCTCTCCCACCTCAAAAGCTAACGGTCTCCTCCTCTTATCTGCGTAGCTTTTCTGGCGAGTCTGCGCGATCAATAAGCGTTTACGAATTGCTACAATTTTCTTCGTGGTCTCCTGCACAAGCTCAGGCCCCAACACCGCCTTCTCCCCAATGTCTGTCCAATAGACAGGTGACCTACAAGGTCTACGACACAATACCTCAAAGGGCGCCATCTCAATGCTCGGCTGATAACTGTTATTGTAGGCGAACTCTACTAACGGCATATGGTCTTCCCACGACCCACAAAAGTCTAGAACACATGCTCTCAACATATCCTCCAGTATCTGAATGGTGCGCTCCAATTAGCCATCTGTTTGAGGGTAGAAGACGGTACTATGTAGTAATTCGTTCTCATGGCGAATTGCAAACTCTGCCAAAAGCGTGACTTAAAGCAGGGATCTCGATTTGAGACAATAGAAATCGGTACTCCGTGGAGTCTAACAATCTCACTCACATAAAGCTTACTAAGTTTGTCAACTGAATCTGTCATACAGATAGGAAGAAAGTGCGCGAATTTAATCAATCTGTCCACCATAATTGAAATGGAATCATGCCCCTTCGGCAATCTAGGAAGTTCCGACACAAAGTCCATGATAACATTCTCCCACTTCCACTCAAACACTGGCAATGGCTGGAACATACCCACCGGCCTCTGATGCTCGACCTTCGCCTATTAGTAGGTAAGGCAACACGAAACAAATGGGGCAACATCCTTCTTCATTCCCCTCCACCAAAATTGCCTATGCACATCATGATACATCTTGGCGCCACCCAGATACACCGCAAAACGAGAGTGATGAAACTTGTGAAGTACATCTGTGAGACCCTGACCCGTTTTCTTTTTTGGCGTTTTCCAACGCGTGTTTAACGCTTTCGTTATGGCATGTTCATATGTTTTTTTATGCATGTTCGGGTTTAGGGAGCGATGGGTGTTATGCAGTATAAGGCTAGGTTTACTAGCCTGTCTCGTTTTTCACCAGAGTTGGTGGCGATAGACGAGCTGAGGTCAAGGTGGTTTGAGCAGGGTTTGAGGCCCACGATCAGAGAGAGAGTAGCTGGCATGGGGCTACGTGTGTTTACGGAGCTGGTGGAGGTAGTGGCGAGGATTGAGAACACTTTGACTGAGATTTGGGCTTCCAGGGAGGCTAGGACACTGCAGAGTGGGACAGAGGCTCAAACATGTGGGCGTTCCGATAAGAGGTAGAAGTCCTCTGGCCTTAGTTTTCATCTATCTAGATTTTCACAGCAGTTCTCTATACCAGCACCATCGGTGGCTTCGTCGGGGAGGCCAGAGCAGAGGGAGGTCAGATGTTATCGATGTGAACAACCAGGAAATCGTTGTTAGTAGCTTATTATTATTATATTACTATTATGTTATTATTATCCGGCGTGTGTAGGTGTATGATTGTAATAGTATTCTCTAAATTGATTATAAATAAGAGCTCGCCTACCCATTAGGGTACGACTTTTCATTATTCTTAACATGGTATCAGAGCCACCGTAAAACTCTAGCCTCCACGAAACCTCCACGAAACCCTAACCCTAGCCTCCCTCTTCCAGCCACAGCCACCAGCCACAACCACCAGCCACCCACAGTCACCAGCTATGCCACAGTCACCAGTCACCAGCTATGCCACAGTCACCAGTCACCAGCCACACCATAGTCACCAGCCACGCCAACAACAGCCACTAGCCACGCCACAGTCACCAGCCACGCCAAACAGCCACGCCATAGCCACCAGCCACGAAATTGAACCAGGCCAAAACCCTAGCCACTGTCCTCATCGAACACCAAAACCCTAGCCACAGCCACCTCCGACCACTTTCGCCCTTGTTCGAACCCCAACGACCTCCCAAAACCCTAGTTGCACCTTCGACTGTCTCCACAAGACACGGTCGCACCTCCCTGGCGACCAACGAAGCAACGACGGCCCTGTTTCTCCCACTTTCCAGCACCGGCGACCCTTCTCCAGCACCGGCGACCCTATTTCTCCCACCGACGACCCTTCTCCAGCACCGGTGACCCTATTTTTCCCACTTTCCAGCGCCGACGACCTCCGCTCTCTCTCTTTCTGATGCCGACGACCACTATTCTGCCTATTTCCAGCGTCTCTTGTCCTTGCTCAGTACCTATAACACCTTCAGTCGCCTTTCCGGCGACCTGTGAATTTTCCGACGACCAACAACTTTTTCGGTGACTTTTCCGATGACCGGTAACTGTTCCAGCAACTGTGTGCTTCTCAGTTTGAAGGTCTTTCATCGACTGCTGGTTTGAGGGTCTAAGGGCTACTGCAGTATTTTTTATTTTATGGAGATAAGTTAATAGTGTGATTCGAGGTCCATTTATGACTGATTGAAGGTGTGGGTGAGTCCTTTTGCTTGTTAGTTTGTTTCCTCGTGATTCCTTGAGGTTTGTCATTTAAGTTATTGTGATGTCAAAGGAAAACTCCACAAGCGTTGAGGATTCTCTAGTGAGACCTGATAGACAAGGAAGAATCACGGATGTGTTTTCGTCATCCACACGATTAGTGGATTCGAAGTTGACTGGACCGCAAACATATGTATTATGGGAAAAAAATGTATTATTGACAATCGAACGTATGGAAAAGGAGGATCATTTGTTCAAAGATCCTCCTGAGATGGGAACTACAGAGTACAAAAGATGAAAGCGTGACGATGCCCGATTACGTAGTAAATTGTTGAATTCAATGGAGTCTTCCGTTGAGGTGTTGGTGGCCAATGCCACAACTGTTCATGAGGTGTTGACCATACTCAAGGAAACATTTGTCTCGACTAATGATTTATCCATACTATATGATGTGATGTGGGGTATCTTCAGAGTACAGCAGGGAGAGCGTCCTTTCTCTGAATATTTGACAGAATTCAAGATTTTAGCAGATGAGTATGATCGGTTGGTACCATTTACCAATCGATATGAGGTTTTCAGAGAGCA